>CABIKL010001392.1:0-15607 GCA_902196195.1 Aptinothrips rufus
GGGGCGAGGCGGGGCGGGGCGGGGCGGGGCGAGGCGGGGCGTCATGGAGCCGCCAGACGGAGCGCTGTGCTCTGAGCCCGCCAAAGAGAGCAACAGTATCTGCCAATAGGGCGCCCCGCCCACCCTCTCCTCTCCCCTCTCCTCGCGCCACTCCCCCGCCCCCACATCTCATCAGCAGTTGATTGCCTCCATATAATTGAAATGATATGCCTAAATCTGCATATCAAAACGGAAAGTAAAACACTCGAGTTAATCAATGCCTCGTCCTCCACCCCTTTCCTGTCAACCCCCAACTAGCCCCCTCCTTCCAGACAACAGGCATGCAAATATACCGGCTGAGTCGCCCCTCCCCTCCCCTTCCAGCCCTTCACGGAATGCTTCTCCCCCGCCCTTCCCCTTCCGGGCTTTTTTCCCCTCCCCAGAGGACACGCCTCGCCTATCTCGAAAAATCAGAAGCTGCAATTCAACTTATTGACAGTTCAATCACCAGAAATAAAGATGCAGGCTGGGCGAACAGAAGATGAAATGACTGGCTCAAAATTGGCCACACCCAGCCCACGTTCAAGAAATAGGCATCAGCTGTAGGCACATTTCCTGCACTGCAGTGTCGTCACTCGTCACTGAGCAGTTTTTCGTAGATGACGCTAGCGAAGGGTGGCAACAGCTGCTCCCTTGTGGTCAGGGAGGGAGGTAGGTGGAGGGGAGGGGGGGTCCGGTCCAGCGGGGGCCGGGAGCGTTATCTGTACCTTCATGGACAGAGCCGCACCACTCGCTCGCCATTATTTAAAAATAAACATAAAAATCCTGGCCCAGCAGGATGGCAGAGTGCCACCCCTTTGGAGGACCGCCCTGGGCTATGAACCTGCGAGGTCCGGCCTGGGCTGTGCCGACCCGGCCCTCAATTCCCTCCCCTCCCCTCCCCTCCCCGCCAGCTGGTGTCAACTTCAGGCCCTCGCGCGGCCTGGCTAGCCGGCATTGCCGATTGCCGCGCCGGCTCTGCATCCATAGAGGATCGGAGCCGTGGCCAGAGAGAGAATAGGCGAATAGGCACTCAGCAGCCCATGGGCTGCTGTAGGAAAAGAGGGGGGGGGGGGGGGCACACCAGAGAGCGTGCATCACTGCGACGCATGACATGCTCTCCATCCGCAAACCACTCTCCAATACAACTGTCGTCAGAGACATGCGATGCAACACACGCGGGAAGGGGAGGGAGGGTTGCAGTGTGAGGAGTCCTCATTATCTCATCTCATTTGTTTGGCCTCTGACCACAAAAAAAACACTGTCAAAAATGAAATATCAGTTTTGGGGAGGCCTTCCCGAAAAACTGGTCGAGTAACACCAGTTTCAGTTCTTTTTTTGTTTTGGATAAATTTTAGAGTGTCGTGATCCTTTTGATGTAACTGTCAAAATGGCCCCCGAAAATTTCGAAACTGGTGTTACTTCTCTTCTGTTTAAAAGCTTCCCCAAAACAGGTATATTCAAAGTTTCAGAGTAGTATCCTCTTTTAAATTTCCGTCGGTTTAAGCTTCTTAATGCTTCTCCAAAAAGACATAGCAACCAAATCATGAAAAAGCTGATTTTAGTGCTCCTAATAATATCAGTCATTACTGGATTATTTTTTAACCTATCACATTATAATATTTAATTATAGCTCATTCAGCCTGGATATTATTTTTACCCTTTTAAATTGCAAGTGGAACAAAAGTTATAATAGGACACTGAGAAGCATCTAGTACTGCCTGCGGTAACTTAATTATTATGGACGGGTGTGACAATGATAAAAGAGAATGGATGGTATGTGAAAGTAACAGAAATACAAGGCATACGCAAATAAAAAGCTATTTCATATTTTCCATTCTTTTTTTTAACAAATGAAGCCTTTATAAAACTGATAAAAATGTTGCAGAGCTTTCACTGTTGTTCTTTCTTTGGTCTTCGAGCCCCAAAATGTGTACTCGCAAACTCATCAGGAGTCTGTTTACAAATGGATAAATAAGATAGAAATATTTTCATAACATTCCATTGTACTACAACTTACTGATTGCTTATGACTTACCTGGTCAGAGAAGTCATTATGGCCCATTGAGTATGAGACCGTTCCATTTTCATAATTCTTATTGTGTTGTTCAATACGCTGATGGGTTTCCTTGAATATATTGAACCTCTTCTGCTCCTCTTCTGGAGTGTCATATTTCTTATTGTGAGTGTTCTGAAATAAAAATATACGAACTTTTAGTCCTTTAAATCAAATTAAGTTTACTCACTACTTGTTTCTCACATCCAACATGGTTAACTACATATTTCAGAACATTACCGCAAAAGCCCACAGACAAAAATATGTCGAACACTGTGTGCAGCGAGTATCAGAAAAGAAAAATGAAAATTTTATAGCTTTAGTTTTACAAAGGAAAATAATCCAGCATATGATATTACTATCAACCATATCTTGAATATTATCAATAGCCAACTTTGATGAAAGCGAATTCAGATTTCACTGCGATTTAAATTATGTATGCCATAACTTGTGATAAAAAGCAACGATAACCTTACATCTCGACATTGGTACAGCCCTGTACAGCCTGAACATTAGAGAGCAACTTCTAGTGTAATGACCTGCCTACCCTGAGAACGTGATAATACCATACATCTACAGGTTAGAAATATGTTTGAAAGGGGACAATTATTGAAAAGAAAGAAAGAATGGAAGAGATGTCAGTACTAAACAAGAATCATGAGCGCATGATTTCTATCACAGATAGATCATAAACTAACTGGGGGGAAAAATCATGGATTTTAAAGCATTGGCTAAGATATATTTGTTTTATTGCACGAACCTTCCACTCAGCCCAAATCTCCTCGACAGATTTTTGTGATTCAGCCATAGCGACGTTGGACACAGTCGCTACTGCGACTAGCATTACTGCTACGAGAGTGAGCACTTGCATCGTTATCTGGAAATGACAGAAAACATGAGTCACCCAGTCACCCAGTTGTCAGCTGTCCGGATGCGAACATGTTGCAGAAGCACCAACACATCACGATCAAAACAATGACACGCCCCCCTCCCGGTTCGCCTGCCTGTCTACAGTATAGACAACTTTCTATGTTTCTAAGAATCAGTCACTTAAACCAAAATGAGCCGTTTATTGAATATAACTTTGACACCTACATAATTTGAAATATATCACGTATTTTCACTAGCTACAACATGCATCAGAGCAGATGATTACAATCTTTCTACAATTTTTTTTTGTGTGTGTGTTGTTAATGATGTATTTTCCCGCACATAGACCAAATCGCTTCGCGAAACACATTCGTGGTTATTGTTCGACATACACATTTCGATTTAATATTAATCAATCGCTAATATAGCAGACGATCCATCACATGTTCGCTGATGCTGATTCCGGGACGAGACGTTAGCATAGTTAGCATCTGGTGATAAAAAGCACTTTTGGAAGACATACATTTGAGCTTTGTGACGTCTGGAGTGTATCATGACATCCTTCCACTCGACTAGATAAGTTATAGTAAGCAGTAAGCGTAGTAAGAAGCCACAACATGACAAGAGCTACTAATAAAATATCGACTTTCTCACTGTAAAATATTCATGAAATGACACGCAAAGTTTTGATACCAATTTTATAAAATTTGGAGGATTTGAGCTGAAAAGTCAGTAACATCTTTGACAACTATAAAATCCTCCATGCGATGAAAAATGAGGAGAGGTCGACCTGACACGACTTACACCTAGGAATACCGTACGCTTGAGCTAGACGTTGTTGGCTCCTGATAGGTCCTGAGATGCAGATCGGCTGACTGAGCGGAGGTAGTGACTTCTGCTCTAACACGATTAACACAGAATGGCGGAGTGCCCGCGCGGCGGCTGGTGCTGATGCTTTATACCCGGACTCTAAAGCCAGCGAGTGTTGAGTGTTTACACCTCCTCGACAGCTCCTGACCTTGGACGTGGACGTGGTGGCGGTCGACGGGATTTCCAGGAACATTGTAGAAAAGTACAGTAGACTGGTAAAAAGAATACCAGTTTTGGGGAGTCCGTCCCGATAAACAGGCGAGAAGTGACACCTGTTTCGGAATTTTTTTGGGCTCTTTCGAGAACGTTACCATAATGATATGACGCTCTAAAATGCATTCTACATAAAACGTCAAAATGAGCACCAAAAATTCCGATGCTGCTGTTACTTCACCCCTGTTTCTGGGGAAGTCGTCCGAAAACTGGCATTGTTTACAGTGTACTCTTATTTCAACAACATAGGATTACAAAAAAAAAATTAAAAAAAAAATAATTAAAAAAATCCTAAATTAAATCGAACGAAAGTACAATCTCAGTTTGTAATGTAGAGCTCACGTTAGTACCTTTACGTAGAACTGCAGTGTCTACGTAATATGTAGGGAGCTGTTCATAATACGTAGTTAGCTGGTCATAGTACGAACGAGGCTCTACATAGTACGAACGAAGCTGTACATACCTTATGAATCCATCCCTCGGTATTACCTCTGCTCAAATCTCTACGTAAGGTACGAACGGACTTCTACATAGTACGTAGAGGTTCCGACATAAGGAATTCAGAGTGTAAAGCAAAACATTAAATATAAGCATGTGGACATGCACCTAGAAGGGCCTGATGAGGGGCAGGTCGTCCACAGGGCTCCAGGAGGGCAGCAGTGTGGCCAGGAGGCGGCCGAGGCAGGAGGGGGCGGGCCTCGGGGGCGGGGCGTGCCAGGGGGCGTGCCAGGGGGCGGCGACCAGCCCCAGCAGCGCGCTCACCGCCGACACCACGGCCACCACGAGCAGCGCCAGCACGGGGGCCAGCGCCTGCAGCAGGCTGCTCGCCGCGAGGCTCCCCGGCAGCGTGGAGGCTGACAGCCCGCGCACCGCCTCCACCTGCAGATGCGTGGAATAAAAAGAAAATGCTCCAGTATTTGAACCAACGTCACATGACGCTTCCATGACGTATTTGTTTGTACTTGTGTACTTCCGGCCTTCTATCTGCAATGTCAGTCGCGGTTCTGCCAACAAACTGGTATCACTCGTACACAGCCAACCTTACGCCGTACACTGCCAAAAAAACCGTACCTGATGAATGTACCCTACCAAAATTCCGGTCAACAATTTCCCTGGTCTGACCGTACCTTTCGAAGCGCGTCGAAAAGTACGGTCTGACAAGGCAAATTATTGACCACAGTTTCTGTAGTTTTTACTGTGTTTTTTTCCTGAGTGTATAGTGTGCACCAGCCGGTTATTTATTCAGCCTCCTGGTCTCACCGGCTTGCCTGAGCACACATGGCGACCAATGGAGCTTCTAGTTTGCTCACATGCGAGGAGGATGAGGCGAGCGTTAAGGTCATGTCCTCTTCCAGCAGGCGCGCCATCTGCCTCCTCACCAGGGCCACGACCTTGTGGTGGCTGTGGCGGACCTCCGCCCTCTCCCAGGCCAGGTTCTCGCAGTCGTCTCCGTCCCTGCGAACATCAACGAGTGGCACCTGAGGGCGGGCCGACCCGCCGGACACGGGTGTCTAGCGGGGTTGCCTATTTCGACTTTGACAGGCGCTACGATGTGCCTGCATTATTGCGTCTATGCGCTGCCCTCTGGCGTTGTTGCTATGCGCTTCGACAAGCTCCATCCTCGTGCCTCTACCGCGCCGCCACGCGGGGCCACGCGGGGCCACGCGCAGCTCCTCACCCCAACCGGCCCATGCTCGTGTGCTATTGAGACACAGCGAGGAGGAAGGACAAGAGCGATAGCGACTGCGACACTCCCACGAACGTCTTCCGATGAGTCTGTTGACCACGCCTCTTACTTGACGCTGTTGCTGTCGCTGGTCGGAGTGCTGGGCCGACTCCAGTCTCCAGCGGACTCCCTGGACGAGGACCGCGCCACGCAGCGACGCCCCCCCGTGCTGGAGCTGGAGAACCCGACCCTCCTCGACATTCTCCCTCGCCGAACCATGTCCAAGGGTCGTCGGTTCGCTTAACCAAACTAATCCCATAAAATGCCGTTGCTTAGCAACCAGTGTGCCTGTGCGTAATACAGTTTTCGGGGCGTTTCTGAGTAAGCAGCAAGATAGGTCTGAAAATACCGCTCAACAGCTCATGGAGGAGATGGCCCTTTTTCCGAGAGCAAGCAGCACAATACATAGATACAAGAGCAAAAAGAATATTTCTAGGTGATTCAAGCAGCATAACAAGGGAGAAAGGAGGAGAAAGAGATCACACAAAACTAATCAAAATTGTACATTGTTATTGCACGAAAAGATTACACATACAGCCATACACTATGACACCAAATATCACATTAGGTTTCATACATTGGAATGAAATATCGATCAAGGAAAAAACATATTTAAATGGCAAGTAAAAAGTTCATAAAAAAAATATTGCACAAAAATATTGTCATTGAACAACTATATGAAACATACAATCAGCACAATAGCACCAACCTGGAAAAATCTAGAACAACTATCTTATCATTGCCATAATATAAGCCACACACATGAAATTAAATGAGCAGTCCATTTTTTGTACTTTAAGATTTATCAATGAAGGAGTAGGTAAAACCATTAATATTTCAGAACTTTCTTAATTGCATGCAGACATCTCCACTTGTCTGGTAAGTAGAAAGGTTCAAATATATGGGGGAATGGAGTGTCAAATCCAGTTACCCTCTGAACAGGTGCTTCCAGATGCAAGAAGCACTCCTCCTGCAACACATTTTAAAGTGGTTGTGTGAGAATGACACAGAAGAGAGAGTAAAACCTGTCACAAAAGCAAAATGCATGAACTTAATACCTGAATAGATGCCGCTATTTCTGCACCAAAACCACCAGTCAATGGAGCTTCATGGGCCACAACAACACGGCCAGTTTTTTTAACAGACTGAAAATAATCAACAGAAAAATACTGAGTGCAACACTTTAAAAAAATAAAATCATGAAATTATTGAGAAAAGAAATTAGATAAATTCTAACAAATCTCCGATATGACTTTTCTTAACAATGTCATACTGCATGCTTACTTTGAAGATTGTATCTCGATCCCAAGGCAAAATGGAAACAAGATCTATTAGTTCACATTTAACTCCCAGTTGTTCTTTGGCAAGTCCGACGACCTCATGAAGAACATGAACTTGCGTGCCCCATCCAATGAGAGTGACTGCATCTCCTTAAAAATGCAACAGCAGCAGTCTCACATTAATGCCCATAACACAGAGAAATTTAAAAAAAAACAAAAAAAAAACCAATATGTGATGTGCGGAAGTTTACCTTCTACGAGCACGTCAGCCTTGCCCAGAGGTAATGTGTATGCATGATCAGGGACCTCTTCAACTGCAGCTCGGTATAACACCTTTGGCTCAAGGAAAAGACAAGGATCTGGGTCCTGTATGCATGACAATAAAAGTCCCTTTGCCTTCCTAGGGCCTCGAGGAATTACAACCTGCAATTTGTATGCAACATTTTAGATACCTGACTCCTCAATAGATTATTGTTGTAATAATTAAAATAAACATAAGATTCACCTTAAGACCAGGAGTATGAGCAAAATAAGCCTCAGGGCTTTGAGAATGGTAAAGTGCTCCATGACCAACGGCACTGCATGGTGATCGTATTGTCAGGCTTCCACAGTTAAATAAGTCTCCACTGCGGTACCGGAACTTAGCAGCTTCGTTAACAATCTGAAGAAGAAACAACCAAATTGAAATATCCATAAATATCTACAAAATATCAAAAGAGAAGATATTATTTTTTATAATTTTTTTTTGGTTTACCTGATCAAACGCTGGAAAAATATAATCAGCAAACTGTATTTCTGCGATTGCTGTGGCTCCTGCAGCTGCTACTCCAATTCCAAACCCAGCGATTCCTTGCTCCGACAGTGGAGTGTTGAACACTCGATCCTTTCCATATTTCTCTTGAAGACCAACAGTGCATCTGAATACACCACCAAATGCTACATCCTCGCCAAAAATAACTGTATGAAATCATAGACGTGTATTACCATACAAGGTCCGATAGATGAATGATCAGGATAGAATCCAAGCCATTCAAAACTCAAGAATACACACCTGCAGAGTCATCTTTCTCTAACGCTGTGTCAAGAACCTTGTTGATGGCTTGAAAGAGGTTCAACCTAGAAGACGGGTGACCTTTACGTAAAAGAAAATCGAGTATAGTGGTAGAAACACTAAGTACAACTAATGTGAGTGTAATCAAGGCCTTAACCACCATCCAATATCCAACTAGCCCAGTCATACCTTCGGACACATCGACAGGATCGGCGACATACGTAAAGTGAGATGCTGATCTCTTAAGTATACTTTTGGACGCGTCGAACCGTGAAATCAAAAGTGCTGAACGTGTAAACACAACAGAATTAGAAAGCGAATAAGCCGATCTGCAAAGGCTGGCCATGTTTACAAAGGCCGAAGCAGACAGCCGTGCAAATCAGCTGGAATCGCTGGAACAAAACTATCGACTTAAGATTCGATGTATGTGATGAAAAATTTATCAGCCAACTCGTAACCCAACTTAGCGCATGTGAAATCAAAGTGTCATAGAAAGATCTAGTATTTTGTGCAGTATTTACGAAGATGCTAAACTTGCGAAAGAGTCTGATAGTGCCGTCTCCGTTGAGGAGCTATGCAATGATTTCCACGACGGTACGATCACGACCCTTGAGGAAACCAGTCCAGCAAAAGGGCAAACAACAGCCGAGAAGGCGGCCGGAGATGGTATACGGCCCTAATCCTGGTGTTCAGCTTCAGATGTCGGCTCTGGAACTGAACGAAAAAGATGTCAGCGAACCCGAGTTTCTGGAGGACATGGAAAAACAATTTTGGAATGTTGACAAGATACAGGACACAGTTGACAGGTACATTTTTTTTGGAAAGAAAGTTTATTTCACTTTTGCCCTCAAAGTTTCTTGGTTTTCTTCTGTTCAATATTGTGTTGCTAATACAAAGAATTCAAAACATTTCATATTCTAATTTCATTGTCTGCAAATGTCTTTAATCATGTTTCTTTTACGGTGCACAGGGAGCGACATATTCATAACGAACTTCAAGGCATATTTCAAGTGACACGCAAACAATTTAAAGAGGAAGAGTCTCCCAATATGTTGACATGGGATGAAAAGCAAGAAATTAAGACACTTCATGATCGAGATCCAGAAAAATGGACCATCATGAAACTGGCGTACAGCTATCCAGCATCCCCACTAATAATCAAGGTTTGTGGCATCAAACAAAGAAAATGGCTTCGAATGTAATTAGGTGAAGTCGCTTAACAAAGATTTACTGGTTTGAGTTTGTCAACCAAAAGAACCAGTGAACAGGAATTAACTTTGTCATTTCTTTGTAAAATGTAACAGTACATATTAATTTTGTTATCTCTTTTACTTATAGGTAGTTATTTATTGTTTGACAAAGTTGTTGCATTTAGCTCTCCTATTTTCTTTCAAGGAATGATCCAGTTTCATAAAAGTCAGTAATAAATCTTAAAATTGCAAATCTTTTTTGCAGAAAGTGCTAAAAGCAAAATGGAAAATAAGAACTGCAGCTGAGATTGAAAGACATGATCAGAGAGTTCGAAGAAATTGGGAAGCTCTTTTCAAGGGCACTTTAAATGTTCCAGATAGCGAATTAAAGGAGCATTTGTTGTCTTTCACAGATCGTAGTAAAATCGAACATACCAGCAGGAAAGGTAAATAATTATGTCAACCTTCTTTTAAATAGATTTAGTGAATTTATTTTTACTTCAAATCTTTCTTGACTCCTTGCAAAAATCACTTATCCAGCACTTCAAGATAAAAGTTGTTTAAAAATTAAAATCATGATGCTATTTACTTTCAGTTATATTCCATACATAAATTTTGCCTCTATTTTGTCTTTTCTTTAATTTCAGACCTAGTCTCTGGATCTGCAATGAATGAGGATACGGATATCTTAAAGAATGTTCTTAAGGATGGAGGTGTTTTTGGCAAGATTTACCAAAGCTATAAGGAAGAATCTCTAAAACAAGCACCTCAGCATGCTATAAATACAGAGCAAATTGAAAAAGAAGCCAACTCAATAGAAGCTGGTTTGACTAAACTTTATCATCCTCCAATTCATGATACTTTCATAATCCCAAGATCTGTGCAGAAAGTAAAACTGCGTACAAGCGAACCTGTAACCTTAGCACAAATGAGAGATAATGTTATGCTTCATTTTGAGACTGAGCAACCATTATCAACTGATGAAAGAAGCTTCATCCAAACTCACTTTCAAAAGAATAGTGAAGAAACATCTTACAATTACTTGAAAGATCCAACTAAGCTTACCCCTAAAAATGGGGATGGAGTAGAAATTGTTGCAAATGATGGCAAGAAGGAGTCTATCCAAGAAAAACTACAGAGACTTGCCGGGTATTCTAAAAAACCAGATGACCAAGTTCATGTCCATCATGAGAGCTTTTACCATGATAATTCAGGTGAAGTAGATGCAAATGCTAAGAGAAAGGGTTCGATCCAAAATAATCAGCAGAAAGTATCTGATTATTCCAAAAAGATTGATGAACAAATGCATCTTCAATTTAAGGGCACCCATGACGATTCCATTCGTCATCCTATTCGACGCACCCCTAAAAGTGAGGATGGAGTAGAGGCTGTTACAAATAACAGCAGAAAGGAATCTATCCAAGAAAAACTACAGAAACTTGCAGGACATTCTACAAAAACAGATGACCAAGTTCAAGTCCATCATGAGAGCTTTTACCATGACAATTCAGATGAAGTAGATGCAAATGCTAGCAGAAAGGATTCCATCCCAAATAATCTGCAGAAAGTATCTGATTATCCCCAAAAGGTTGATGAACAAATGCATCTTCAGATTGAGACCAATCATGACGATTTCATTCGTGATCCTATTGGAATCATTCCTAAAAGTGAAGATATAGTAGAAATTTTTGCAAATGATGGTGGAAAGAAAGCTATCCAAGAAAAACTACAGAAACTTGTGGCATATTCTACAAAAGCAGATGGTGATGAAATGGGTGTGCGTTATGAAAGCTCTCATCATGATAGTTCAGTGGAACTCGGTGCAAATATTAGCATAAAGAATTCCATCCAAAACAATATGCAGAAAGTATCCGATTATTCCAAAAATGTTGATGAACAAATTGATCTTCATTATGAGAGCTCTCAAGACGATTCCATTCGTCAACCTACTGCTCCAGAGTTACCATTGACAAATAATATTGAAAGGCTCCAAAGTTTAATAAATGTGCCACAAGTTTCTCCAAATGATGGGAAGGAAGATAGAGAGCTACTTGCCAGTTTTAAAACTGCTAGAATGGAGAGAAGTAAAGCTGATGATCAGACAATAGTGAAGGCAGTGAAGAATTTTGTGTCATCATCCTCTGATAGTTATCCTTTGGAAATTTCTATTCCAAATGATTTATGGAAGAAAGGGGCCTTGTATAGAGTTAAGGATCGTTTTTACACTGATGATGGTGAATTTCTTTTCCGCGTTCCTGGACTTGTTAAAGAATAGTCAATTTGCTTCCACTTGTCATGAAACATAGTGAATCTGATATCTTAATCTGCTTTGTAGTTCAATAGGATCCAGGAATAAAGAAAGTCCTGTCTTCTCTTTCATATTAGTGTGCTGCTACACCATGTGAATGTAAATTTATTTTACTTATTGGCTTCAGTTGATGAAGAAGTCTTGCTAATCTTTATATCACTTATACTATTTTATGATCCTTCCGCCTTCCAACATGTTTTTCTGTAAGAAGTATTTTTTCATAATAAACATCAACTGTCAAAATTCTGTGTAATAATTTATACCAGAAACGATCACGCAGCCACCATCTTGATTCTTAAACATTCGGTGTTGATTTCACTTCGATTTGAAAAGACTTGTGTCGCAGGTTCGTAATAATACAATTTGTAATTCAAAGAAATAACAAGATTTTATTGAAAATCTGATAAAAATAACTCATTAAAGGACAAAATTTAGACTTAATCACACAGTATGAATTTTTTCATTGCTTTTTTCTCTTGTCTTTTTCTGCCTTCTGAGAAGAAATGTTTTTCTTTTCACCAATTTTCTCAAACAATTTGATGTGACCTAAACCAAGTTTGCAGCCTGCTGAAGATGGCCCATTTTTCCAACTTACACTCTCTGAGTTACACCACATTCTTTGTGAGCTAGGAATGCCAAGTCTTGACAGAAGAGTTTCAGCCAGGGATGGTATAATAGGCTGAAGCATTATACCAGAAACTCGTAATGCTTCCATGGTGAGATGAAGAATAGGTTGCAGTGTACCATTTTTAATCTGCTCCTTTGAGAATTTCCAGGGTTCCATGTGCGTAAAGTATTTATTTGCAAGATCTACGACTTTTAAGATATCAACTATCCCAAGATAAAAATTACAATCAGAGTAATGTTGCTTTACTGTTCCTGGAAACAAATCTCAGTTGAATACCAATGACTACATAGCATGAAATTATAAAAAATTTGAAATTATAAAAATTGTTTTTGGAGAGTTAAAAACAGTGCTTAAGAGATTGGAGACCAGAAATGATAAATAAGTTCTGATTTATCAGCCTACCAACCTGGTAAGTTTTCAATGGCAGAAATGAGCTGGTGACTGTCATCAGATTGTAGGAGCTCTGCTTGGAGAGAAGGATATTCTTGCTTAGGATTCAGAACTGTCCCAGTGCATCTGTTGAGAAGATTTCCAATAGCACCCATGAGATCCGTATTTGCCGCCTCTATCATTAAATCCTCACTGTAATCTAAAATTATGCAATTTTAATAGATACAAAGGTCTATGAAGGTATTAAGTATTAGTCATGGTTTATCAGAACAGGCATTAAATATACAAACTATTGTCTTTGTGAGGAGTTCCTGTGCGCAAAAGGAAGTATCGCATTGCAATTAACTCTTGCAAAGAACTACCCTTAGACAGTGAAGGAGGTACAACAACATTGCCACGAGATTTGGACATCTTTTCTGAATCAACTGTCCAATGAGAATGAACGAGCAACTGTCTAGGAGGTTCTAGCCCTACTGCCATTAGAAATGCTGGCCAATATATTCCATGGAACCTGTAAAGAAAGATAAAGATTGATTTTTTTTTTAAATCTTTTGCCAATAGTTGTATTGGGTACGAATTATCAGAGATAAGTACACAAAATAAGAAAATATGAATGCTTACTTTAATATATCTTTCCCCAGGATTTGCAGAGTTGGAGGCCAGTTGTTGGGAAACTGAGAATGGTGCGGGTATCCTGCTGCAGTCAAATAATTGACCAGGGCATCAAGCCACACATAAATTGTGTGATTAGGATCACCTGGAACTGGTATGCCCCAAGGAACTCGACTGGATGGACGTGATACAGATAAATCTTCTAATTCAGTTTCTTGCAACCACTTAATCAAAGCTCGGTGGAAATTTTCAGGTTTTACAACTTTGTCTGTGATTAGGAGCAAAACAAAAATTTAGAGCTAAGGAAAATATAATTTCCGGTGCAAAGTCAGCAAAATTGTAGTTACCCTTTTGAAGCCAATGTAACAGGTCATATTTAAATTTTGATAAGCAAAACATGAAATTTTCCTCAGTTGTCCATTCAACAGGCTGTCCAGATTCAAGCGAAACTTTGCCAGAGCTCTTCCCATCAGCTGTTGGGGCATCTTTAACTTGGGTGTCAGTGAGGAAGGCTTCGTCCGCAACACAATACCAGCCAGCATATTTACCCTTGTAAATGAAGCCTCCGCTGCTCAATTGCTTCTGTACGAAATAAAGCAAGATCCTCTTTAATCTTCAAGTAACCAGAGACGACTGAAATTTAACCATGCAAACAAATCTCACCCAAAAGCTTTCGACGGCAACTGTATGCTGATCATGCGTCGTCCTTATGAAATGAGTGTACCTTATTTGACTTTCGGAAAAAAGAACTTGGTATTCCATGGAAATTTTGTCACAGTATTCTTTGGGTGACATTTTGTTTGCAGTCGCTGCTTGAAGAATCTTAGTTCCATGTTCGTCTGTGCCGGTGACAAAGAATGAGTCCTTTTCACCCAGTAACTGGTGAAATCGAGAAACTGCGTCCGCAAGAACCGCCGTGTAGAGATGTCCAATATGGGGAGCTAAAATTAACAGCTAATATGAACTTGTGCGCACATTTCATTAAAATTAGAAGATTTTTCTTCTTTCTTTAATTACAAAAGAAGGTTATGATACTGAAGTCAACAGCAAACTCACGCGCGTTACAATAGAAAATAGGTGTCGTCACGGTAAATTTTTTGTTACTATGAAAAGCGCGATGCAAATGTTTCACTAAACTCCTGACAGGAATACGTTTTATCGAAGCAGCAACCGGCATGTTGCGATAGTTTGTTTCTTGTAGAGGTGGGATGGTGCTTGTCGTCTGCTGTCTTCTGCTTTGTTTTCATAATGCGCGACAGCGACTAGTAAAGGAGTTGGCTATACGTGTTGCGCGAGGCGCGAAATGAAATTCAATTCTGAGTTGAGTAGTGGACGTGGCGATGGCAGGTGTGTCTCA
Organism: Aptinothrips rufus; assembly: GCA_902196195.1. Lineage (NCBI taxonomy): Eukaryota > Metazoa > Arthropoda > Insecta > Thysanoptera > Thripidae > Aptinothrips > Aptinothrips rufus. The sequence continues at coordinate 14,570 of CABIKL010001392.1, forward strand.
TATGTGTATAATCAAAATTTACTCAAAAAATCCTTCACGAATCTTTTTAGGTGTCTTTTTTTTTTTTTTAAAAAAATAAAAATTCAATTTCTTAGAAATGGGAGAATAGAAATCCTGCTCGAAGAGATTGATGAAATATATGTGTGCAGAGTACATACACACACGGACGAGAGGGATAAGGAGCATTTATTTAAGTTTTTGGCTGAATGGAAAGTTGTGGCGTCTTTAACCTCAAGTATGTTTTGGAAGAAAATTGTTTTGCTGTACCGACATTTAATCGTTGCATTTTCTTCTATTGACATTAAAATTTATCTTGTACCTATTCCATGCCCTATTCCAATAAAACTGACCAGAGTCCAGATATTCCCAGAAGAATTAAAATTGTCAAACTCAGAACAGGTGCGGGCCTTCAATCGCTACCATCAAGAATAGCGCACGCCACGCCGGCACTTTCCTTTTTCTTGTAAGTAGAGTAATGGAAATGGTTTCGATTTGACGGTGATCTTCTCGTGTTGTTAATATGAGAACGGTGTGTCACATGAAGTGTTTCAGTCGTGATATCCCAGTGCCTTGGACTGCTTGCTTAGCCTTCTACTACCAGACTGTTGTCTTGTTAAAATCGTATAGTTTTCTCACTGAGGTTAACTTAAATGCGTGTTGCAATCTGTTGGTCGAGCTCGGCCGGGGCGGGCCGGGGTGAGGTGCGTGCGCTAATGGCGTCGGCGCTTGTGCCTCAAGATGTGAAGTGAAATGCCTGACCTTGAAGTGAAGGCTTACGTCAAGATAAGTGTTTGTGATATTGTTTTCCATATTATTGATACCAGAGCGGGATTATGCCCTCACGCTCGGGGTGAAGACGACGGCGCCATTCGACTCAACGCAAAGCAGAGGAGACGCAGTGGGGCCGCTCCCTCGGTCCCCATCGCAAGGTAGGGTGCGACGTCCATCATCATCCCCCCTTGCCTTTCTCTTTCAGTCGATTCCCTGTTAGGGCCCTGCTTGGGCTTCTGTGATTTTAGGGCCCTTTGGGCTTCTGTT
>CABIKL010001393.1:0-15595 GCA_902196195.1 Aptinothrips rufus
CTTGGGACACCCACAGGGCCACCCCTCACCATTTGGAAGAAAATCTGAAATGTTCAAAATTTCTTTAAAATGGAAAGTGTATAGCCTTCTTGTTTTTTGAGGAGAAATTTTTCTTCTCTCCGATCTTTGATTAACTTTGTAGCCTTGTATAGTACACCCAGACAGATCACTTAAGCACAAGGGTTGATCAATTGACGAAAAGTTAGTAATATTTTACAAAGTTATATAACTTATTAGCACAGTTTGTAAAGTTTTATCTTTTATTAGCAAAGTTTGTTTCGTTCTGATTGAAGTGCTTTTAGTCTTTCATAAATTAGAACACTTTCAACATATACAGTGCAAAGTGCATTTTTAGAACAGTTTATTTTTAGCACACATCAGGTCGTCTCCTTTTGTGACTCGTACACATCTCACAGAAGATGTGTACTTTTGCACTTTCAATGAAAATGATGTGTGATAATTTCTAATATCTTATGCAAATAAAAAGTAAAATATTGGAACATTTTTGTTCTAACTATCCTCATCATAGAAATCCTCATGGGATAAATGATGTATGGGTATACAAGGGGATTCTTTGAATTTGTAGACAGGATGCTTTGGAAGGTTTACCAAGTTCATCAAAACCTGGTGCAAGTTTATTTGCATCTGGAAGTAACAATATCCAAATTGTTATTTTTTTTTTTTAAAGGGAACATTTTGATTTAAATGAAGAGCCAATATCACAGATGAGGCAAATACATATCAGTCAAACATTAAAATATCAAGTACACTAGTGTAAAGCAAGACCCACATTTCAACTTGCTACTTCAACAATCACATTAACTAAGGGCAAGTTAACTAAAGAGCACAAGTGTAGAAAGAAACAGGTTGCGCCACACAAATGAAAATATTGCAAAGTCAATAACTCCTTTCTGCCAATGCACAGCAACACTGATACATCATACACCATAACCAAGACAAAAATTCCATGCATTCATATAACTCATAAGAACTCACAAATTTTTTAAAATATGAATAGATAACTTTGATAACTTTTTGAACCTTGCAGAGGTTTTCCGAAACCACTTAGTTTCAAAGCACTAATCCCATGTTATTCTCAACAGACATGCCTATCAAGTCACTTAATACATAAAAACTTTTGTGCTTACTTCGACATTTACTCACAATAGAACCCGTAAGTCCTAAGATTACAATACTAACAAAAGGAAGGGATGATTACACGAGGAGGAAATGACAAGAAAAAACTTGAGAATAGGATAAGAGCAACCAATTTAAAAACCTTACTTCCAGGTTTTCATGTACTTGGAATAATGTTTGGTAATAACTAAACTTAAACTGGACTCAAAAAACACATATACTAAATTCTAACACTCAATTCACACAAAAAAGATGATCACATATAATTGGTCCTTATGAATATTTCTTCATTCAGTCAGACTAGCTGAGAAGAAAACCGAGACTTTTCAAGCAAACCGTGGCAGCCTCTGCCTTTGCCTGCTTTTTATTTGGACTAGCAGCGCTTGGAGTGTATTCCATGCCATTTACTCGCACCTGTCATAAATATAAAGAAGAGCATAAAAATTACCTTCTGAAATATTTTGAACAACAAACCAGCTCAATAGTATGAAAATTTTAAAACTTTGCCATTAATGGCGTAATTTACCTTGAAGAGAAAGTCCTTTTTATGATCTGGACCACTTTCCAAGCACAACTCAAAATGAGGTGCTCCAAAATGACGTTTTGAGCAATACTCTGTAAGTAAAGAAACAGGATGTTTTCCTGCAAAAAAATTGCAACAGATTAATTCAATATCTTCTACAGAGTAGGAAAAGCAACATTAGAGGAGTATCCCAAAAATATACTCACCTTCCAGTGTCATGGGATTTTGCTTTGCTTTCACAGGTTGAGCAACTGTGGGAGGCGGCCGTCGTGCTCGAATTTCTTCAGCTGCCACTAGTCCTAAGAAGAAAATTTTTATAAATAAGGACAAAAACGAATTCAAACTCAAAAAGGTCAACAAAAACCTCTCCAGACATTAATTTCAACCAATTGTGAAGTCTAGAATTCATCTTCAAAGTAGAATGGTCAAAAGAGATGCACTCCACATGCCATAAGCCAACTTGCCTTTACGATCCATTTTAACTTCAAGTTGAAGAGGTTCTTGACACCCTTCCTTGTTTTTCCCAAGTCCTTCTCCAGGCTTCCAACCCATCTTCTGAAGTAGAGTCATTCCCATCCCACTTCCGACTGGTTTGGCAGTCTGCAGCTGATCCTGGAAGTCAAATTAAAATTCGAAAAAGGAACTCACAAATTATGCAGCAAAACATGTGTTTGTAATTGAAGAGCAAATGTTCTGGAGCACATTTTAAAGAAGAACTCAAGCAAAGTGAAAGAATGAAGAAACACATTAATCCAGAACAATAAGTGATTTACAAAAGTAACAAAACAGGCTAGCAAACATTTTGAAGTTTGCAAAGTCAATGTACTCATCTCCATCATCACTTACATATTGAGACAAGAGCAGTTTTGTGTGAAACTAGTTAAGTGAAAATATACATGGAATAAAAACCCACTGAAAACTACTGTATTGAGTTACTAAGAGATTATTGAAGGATGTTCAAACACAATAATTAAGAGTGAATGAAATACAAAATTGGCATTGATCTTGTATCATTCCCTACCAAAGAGAATATTCTATAGCTGCAGCTTCTCCATCCATGTTCTTCAGGAGAGCCAACTAGATATCATATCTACTCACCACAGCGCCAGTAGTGCAGCGACCACCTTAGTATTACAGAAGGCATCTGCTGTAGGCTCCAACTGTTTTTCTAAAAGCCTGAAACAAACTCTCAGGTGGTGGACCGCCCAGCACAATCACAAATGATGCCATCCATACCTTCTTTAATTTATATTTTAGGATACTTACAAGAGCAAAGTTTTAAAAAAAAAATTTAAAAAAAAGAAAGAAAAAAAGAGAGAGAAATTTAATTTAAGTCTTATTCACACTAATTGGTATTATCAGATTACAAAGGTTAAAGGCATGGAGCATCATAAAGTGTTTCTTCAAGATGCCATTGTGCTGGGCATCCCAACAGCCACAGAATCCACCTCCAATTACAAGAGGAAGTGGTCTGAGCCTGCTCTCAAACCATTGTTTGCACCTGAAAATTTGCTACAGGCTAGCACTAGAGAGCCTCACAGCAGTGCTCTGAGGATCTCTAGTGAATCTTTTCTTTCACACCCTAAAATCCACCCTCCCACACCAACCCAAAACAAGCACACCAAATACAAATGCCGAGAGATAGTGTGGATGGGTGAGAAACAAGTAATCTTGTACTTTTTTCATCCATGTCAAGCAGGAACAGAATTATATACTGACTGTTGCAATGATGCAGCCAAACTACCCCTTCAGAATCTTATTGCCAAGCCACTTAATTTATTCATGTTAATGCAAGTTTCTTTCATCATTGCTAAACTCACGACACAGTGCATGTCTGTCTAAGTGGCAAAATAATCACAAACTCACAACAGAGACATCTCTTCAGAAACTGAAGAAGATAAAAAAATTCTTGCACCCAAATGATTCTGTATTTCAAGAATAACAAGGCACAGTTTGACAGATTTTATGATGACAGCACCACCGGCAAGGATTTCTTCAGGAGAGCACTAGAGTCAGGACCACTTACTTTACGTGCCCAAGCCTGAGCACCAGATGCAAGCTGCTGTGGGGTGAGGGTACGAAGGCCAGTGTCACCAGTGTATTGTCCAGGCAAAACATTGTTCCAGCCATACATATGCTGCAATATAAAAAGGATAAAAGTCATCTGAATAAAAATGGCAATTGACATCTATGCATTAAAAAAATGAAATCCATGCTTACATCATTAACAGAATATTGGCTTTGCTCGCTATCATGCATTTTCCTCATTGCAGCAAGTCTCTGAGATACCATGGTCCCGATGTCTATCACCTGAGATAGGACATAAAAATCATAATAGTAAAACATGGGTAAATGAATCAGATTTGATTTTCATGCTTTAATTTTTACCTCACTTGAAGTATGTGGTTTGGGATCCACAGGTTTTGGGGCTTCAATAGCCTTCAGAGCTGAAGATTTCTTTTCTTCTTGCTTCTTTTGGGGAGTGACAGGTATCCATTCACTTTCTGAAATTTCAAATTTTAAAGATAAAAGTCAATATCAAAAAGAGTTTCAAGCAAATCACATAACATATTTATTAAAATTCTAACCAGTTTTGCGATGCTGCTGACCACTTGATACTGGGAACTGAATTCGGAGCTGGGAATGTTCCACTGTTCTCTCTTGAACGGATTTTAGAGGTAACTGCACAGCATTCTTTACAGAAACAAACACCATGTATTAACATCCAGAAAAATGAAAGTTGTAACTGATGGCTTTCTTAAATAAATCATTACCTTTATGTTCAATGATATAAAGGATGGTCGGTCTTTAACTTGGAAGGGATGATGAAATGGTTTTTCAGAATCACTATCCTCTGACCCACTAAGGCTAGAAAGCTCACCAAGATTCTCTCTCTTTGACAGTTCTTTGCAGTATTCTAAGAATAAAAAAGAATTACATATATTCACACAAAAGCAAAACAAGAAGTTTTCAATGAGAAAAAAAAAAATTTGTACCTGTGAGTTCATCAACAGTTTTTGCAGCATTTTTTTCAGGCTTGCTTGCTGAAGTAGCTGCAGTTGCAGCTGGTGTCTTCCCCATTATTCCCGCAGGTAAAATTCCTGCCTGAAGCATGTTCATGGCATTTCTTCGAGCAATCTCCAACAACTTCTTTTTGTCTATGTGATCACTTCCCGACCTGACAGCAAACACATAAACGCTTAATGATCTGCATTCAAAATATCACAAGCACAGAATTTGAAGTGAAGGTTTATTTTACTCACGATCGTTTGCGGTCTCTCGATCTTGACCGACTACGCCTTCTTTCTCGACTATGATGTCTTCTGCTGCGAGACGAACTGCGGTTTCTACTAGTGTGAGGGGATCTACTTTTGGTGCGTCTTCTTCGGTCCTTGTGGTCCTTTTCTTTCCTTTCCCTATCCTTCTCTCTTTCTCTATTTCTATCTTTGTCTCTTTCTCTTTCTTTATCTCTGGACCTATCTCTGCCCCTTTGTTTGTCCTTGTCCTTGTCCTTTTCTTTACTACGGTCTTTATCCTTGTCCTTTTCTTTAGTACGGTCTTTATCCTTGTCCTTTTCTTTACTACTGTCTTTATCCTTGTCCTTTTCTTTACTACGGTCTTTATCCTTGTCCTTCTCCTTGTCTTTATCTCGATCTCTATCCTTGTGTCTACTGTGGCGCTCTCTATCTTTGCTCTTATGCTCATGCTCCTTACTTCTGCTCCGGTGCCTTGACCTTTTATGATGACTAGAGCTTTTCTCCTTGCTATGGGACCTGAATGAAGTTTAAAACTTTGATTAATCCATCTTATAAACTGAGAATGATAATCTTAAGACAGCTTAAAATCAAATAGCAGTACCTCTTGGATGTCTTGGAACTTTCATCAGGTTTACTACTTGGTTCAGCAGCCTCTCCGCCTTCTGAAACAAGAAAACACATATAGATATGCTTGAAGAGCACTGCAAGTATCTTAATAAAGTAATGAACTGTTAAATTTACCTGAACCGAGACTAGGGTCATTGCATGCATCATCAGAGAGTTCACTTGTTTTCTGAGAGGAGCTATCAGAGAGCTCTCCTTCTTCGTATTTCTCTGCCTTCGCTTTAGCTTGTTCTTCAACTTCTTTCACTGTTGCTTCAAATACAGAACTAAACTTGAGATCTTTGATGACAATCTTACCACCAGCAGGTTTTGATTTATCTGAAAAACACACAAAAAGAAAACTAAAACATCTACCAACTTATGTAAGATAATTTTACATCTTAAAAGATTAAAGAATGCTTTGAGAAAATTGACAAGATTATAATGAACGAAAGGATCAACACTTAATTAAAATACTTCGCAAAATTTATATGCATAATACCCGACAAGACTTTCTCGAAGTATGAATGAGGAGCCATGACAGCATTCCATCACACTGATGGTTGCCACAGCAACCAAGAGCCACAACAAGCTCATCAGCCTGATCTGCCTCCTGTCTAGTCAATACTGATCAATAGTGATAGGTAAACAGCAATGCTTGCAAATGATTGATGATCAATAGTATTGATATTAATTAAGAAAGACACAGCTTTTAATGTCCGAGGTGAAATTTTTATTACATTTTCCCCCACTATGTTTGTATTGCCTCTTCCAATCATCCGTCCCATCTTACACACAAGTGAAAATGGTGAAATATTCAATATAATTTGACATAATGAATACTTGAAAACAGGAACTTGGGTTCAGCCTTAACTTTTAACATGACCTAATTTAGAGAAATATGAACTAAGTTACATCCTAACTCTGTACATCCAGAGCACAACAGTACTCACCACTTTTGTCATCAACATTCTCAGATGGCTTCACAGTCTCGAAGACAGAGGCGTCATCAGCTGTGTCACCTTTAGGAACTGGCAGCGGTGGAGGTGACGGGCAAAGAGCAGGGGTGGAGGATGAAACGACATCAGATTCAGACTCAACACTCCCATTGGTCTTGCCCTTCACCTCACCGATAGATTCTGTTACCTCTTTGACTCCCTCTTTTTGTACATCACTGGCTGGTTCCTTTTTGACTTCGACAGACGGGGAGCTGCTGTGTCTTGCTCGTTTCTTGGGCTTGTGTTCATCGTCGCTTTCCATGTCACTGCCTTTGATGCGATGCTTCTTCTTGTGCTTGTGCTTTCTTTCCTTCCGTCTATCATGTTCGTTCCCTGAATCAGAACTGTAACCAACAGAACTTGTGTCCTGTTCACCACTTAGCCGTCGTTTGCTCCTGCTTTTTTTCTTGTGTTTCTTGTCCTTTTTATGCTTCTTTTTGTGTTTCTTGGCTTTGCTTTCATTATCACTGTTATCCTCAGAAATTATGGGAGACTTTGGAGGCTCAGCATTGAACGCTCCAAATAGCTCCGTCAAAATTTCATTAGAGGATTTTAAAGGAACATTACTATCATCCTTCGTGGAGATAGCCATGTTCAAGAGATCCTGAACAGGCTCACTGCTGGTGACTCCGTCGTCCTCAACTCCTGCCATTTCAGCTGAGCCTAGAGCCTACGTGGTAACTAACACACTAACTGGTAGCTCAAAGGTTCACTTAACCTACCACGACAAGGGCAAAGGTGCAAGGGTCTTGATAAGAGTGCAAGACTAAACACAATTCCCTACCGCGGCGTTTCACGTAACTCTTACATCTTACCGGTATAAGTTACTTAGGTTATCTTCATGATCAAGACAACGGTACCTAACGCTCTTTGAGCATTTAGCAACAAAAGGCATGTATTGAAGAACCTTGTAACTTAATAATTACCGATAAGAAGCAATCTATCCGCAAAAACTCAAATACAATAAATGGAAACACATTTTTGTGACGAAACATTGAGAACTACAAATGAACGACGACGGAAACTCAGGAACTATTGAGTGAGAAACTGAATGGAAGGGGAAGGGGGAAGCAGTAAGAAAGCAGGGAAGGGTGGGGAAGGGAAAGGAAGGAGCTGGGGGAGTGGGGGAGGGGCGCACAAGCGAATGGCGAACGCGACGACACGCAATGAAAAGGGGCGGATCCAGGGCAGACCCTGCCCTGCCCTCCTTAGACTCTCGTTGCCTCAAACTATGAGGCTGTTCACTAACTACATAACACAATTGAGGGGAGGTATGATTTCGAAGGGAAGAGTAGAGAGTAGAGTCGGTCAAAATGTCACAATTGCAAAATCGAAATATGTGAATGGCCGAGAGCAATACCGTAGTTTGGGGTGAAGAACGCCGATGCGGGGTAAAGTGGCTCATCTGTTGTTTTACGACGCACTTGGAATACAGTTCAAATCCGAGAAAGTAACAGGTGTCCATTTTACCCCGCATCGGCCCACTTTACCCGAAACTACGCCATGCCGCGACTTGCACACACAGCTCGGCCGTAAGAAGGCAAACTAACGTTGCATCCCAGCTAGAGCTATTCTGTATTCTGGCCTACTTTAATCTTAAACAACAAATTGCTCTGAACCAGCGACAATCTTCCACCTGTGTTAGTTCTTGGTTCAACCTTTCACCCACTTTTCTTCCATCGGACAAGACTGTGCTGCAGGATGAAATCCTACTATATTATTTTCATGAATGCTTTTATTGCACAATGGTAAGTTTCAAGATGAAGATAGTTGCAATCTAATGCAAGTAGAAAGCAAAAATTGCAACTTCTAATAATGTGTCGACAAGATAAATGATTCTATAGCGACAGGATGTAATAGGAAAAAAATCATTAAGGTATGTAGCAACCATCCTTTTATTACACAAGCTGTACAAAATAAAGGAGAGCTGCAAAGCATGTGCATAAACTACGAGTTGGAATTAGGTCCTCGCCTCCTGCCAAAACCTTGTACAACATTAACAAAGCGACGATTGTACTGAATGCGCCTCTTGCAGCGGCCAGTCTTCTTCTTTTTCTTTTCTTGCTTTTCTACCTTGGGTGTCTGTCCCTTCACTTTACCGGCACGAGCAAGAGAACCGTGAACCTTACCTGCAAACACAGAGTAAGAGTTAAGAGACATGGTAAAACCATCTAACATAATTTTTTGCTGCACCATACATGAACTATAGACAGTGAAATACTAGATAAAAAGATTGAGACAAATCAAAAACTAAAATTTTCATCACGTACAGTACTTAAACTAACAACACAAAAAGCATCTTGGGTAACAAAGAAGGTATCAGGATATGCTGACTGCATAAAATAAGTCTCAAGAGACACGCATTAAGTTTCAACTGGATGGGATGTGAAGAAAAGTTCAAAATGGATCTATATTTAACATTAGCCACAAGCAGAAATACAGGAACACAAGAAATTAGCAACTTACCTCCAAGCAGAGGCACAGTCACATCAATGCTGGCGGATGCCAGGCATTCAACAGACAGCTCATCATTGAGAGGTGCGCCCTCACTGTACAGGCACAGTAACTCTTTGGGAACATCCTCGAGCCGAGAAATTTGTTCCTACACAGAAAGAAATAAGCATATCAGAACTCAACAACACCAAAGGCTTCACAGTAATTTGACCAATTTGGTAAAGAAGAATTGAGGGCACAACACAAAATGCCAGATTGATAATATCATAAATATTAAGAAGATAAGAGCTTACGTTTAAGTACTACAGATAACAACGATTAAGCACATTGATTAAAACGGGGGGTTCTACGGTAATAGAATACCTTAATCTGAGAGATGGTCTCGGAGCCTGCACACTCCAGAACATGGTTAGACTGAGCACGGACGTGAAGCTGCATCTTGTTTCCTAAAACACAAACAAGAGAATGACAATCACAGAACGCAAAAAAATACAGATGTTTGTGTGGCGCTCAGAAAAATCTGAACGTTTAAGTTCATCTAATATTGACTTGACAAGGAACAACACATAACCACACTTCTGACAATAGACGTATACACCACTAATGAGTTGACAGTCTACCGTGAATCTCACTCGGACCAAATGAGAACATGAAATGACATACAATTTACAAGCATGGCCATTTAACCCAGCCAATATAAACCAAACAACAGCATCAAATTTACAACGGATCAACACATGCCGGATGATACCTAACTGAACAATGGCGTTCGTAGGATTGTTTCAGTCAGGAGTTTCCAACGGTCACACAGAATAATGAGACAGTGATGTCAAATAGACACGAGAATATTACACCAAACAATTGGCTCAATCGTAAATAATCAACAGAATTCGTACCTAGATAACTAACACTCCAAGAATCCACGCTGCATCAAAAGGCGGAAACGGACGATTCAGTCTTCATTCCAGAACGGCACTTACTTTATGGCAGAAGGAGCACGAGACCAAGCGGCCAGGGTGGGTGGGCGCCGAAATCCCGAAAACGGGGAAGGAAGAGAAGGAAATCAGTTGGTACTCAAGTACGAGCCATGTTTCAAAAGGGACGTCATGATTGTCAATGAGTTCGGGAGAAGCAATAGATTAATAAAGCAGCTTGGGAAACGGATTCATCCGGAAAAAAATACTGAAGTTGTTTTCTGAAAGACAAGATCTGTTATTTCACTTTCTTTCTACTTTAAATTTGTGTCTTTTATATGCGAAAATGCTGATGTAACAGTCTCGGGTATACAAGTGATGCAAAATTTGCTCATTTCAGAAAACAGAATCTTGAGGTTTTACTTCAAGTTCTACTGGAGAGGTAATAATTAGCTATGAAAATGTTCAGAGCATGATTGTGCCCAGTAGACATAGTGCGATTTGTCAATTTGTCCTTCATTGCCTTCATTGAGCTATGTCCACCTACTCCTTTCCCCCTTCTCTCCCCTCTCCCCGTGACGAGTAACGTGTGACCAGCCCGGGATCCGAGAGACGTGTGAAGTGACATGGAAGTGTGAATGTGAACTGTCAGGAATTTTGAGATGCATATGTGACACATAATTGTTTTGTTATGCTGTTTTTACGCCCTAGTAGTGATCGAAATGGCTTTCAATTTATTCAGTGCTATATTAGTTTTAATTCACCTTATCTATGATATTTATTTAGAGGCCCGGCGTCTCTATGACCATTGTAGACAGTATTTTCTAGATATTTACTATGGTCCGTGTAGCTTGAAGTCAGAGCTTGACTATGTTCGTCAAGAAAAGTCTTCTCTTCAGAAATCTCTGACTCATTTAGTTGTTATTCTGGGCAATGAAAGCATATCAGTTAAAGATATTGTCAAGATCACTCTTTGGAGCCAAGCAGCAGACATAACCTACGTTAGCTTTTATGATCACAAAGGTAAGGATTTATTCCAAATGTGTGACAGATAATTACTTTGGGCTCCAACTATGGTTTCTGTAGTACTGCATGATGTGTCTTGTGCTTGACAGTTATCGACCAAAGGTTATGTCCACTTCAATCCATGCAAAACAGCGTTAGCTACCACTAGCTTTTCTAGCTCAAATGATGAGTTAAAACTCTGTATATTCCTGCCATACTTTTGCTCACGTTTCGTTCTTTGTGTAAGATTGGATGATAGATTTGTTGAGGAGACAAATGATGTAATCCTTCACTGAAAGATCTCATCACAAATACCAAAAATTCAAAATTTATGCAACAAACTTAAAATAATCTGAAGGATCTTGATGACATAAATGTTACACTGTCCTAATGTTAATACTTTAATTTGCAGGCAAGCTCAAAAAGTGTAAGTCAGCTTTGGATGAAGCATTAGTAACGGCATGTGGTGTCAAAAGCCATTCACCCAGGATGAATGGTTATAAGAACGGTGAGTAATTATTGCATATTCTTATTATATCATTCTCATAAAATTCTTGGTATGTTCTCAGTATCAATGGGAAACTTGGTTTCTTGTTCATTCAAGGTTTTGTGGGCAAGCCATTTCCACATGTGACTTTACTAGACATCTCGGATGGGAAAGCGGGAATCGTGAGAGTAGCACGTGACTTGTGTGATAAAGCTCAAGCTAAAGAAATACGACCCAGTGAAGTGAATTTGGAATTCATTCATGAATACATCATCAAAGATGCAGGTGTTCCTGAACCTGATCTTGCATTGTATTGTGGCGATATTTGCTCTACCTATGGCTTCTTGCCATGGCATTCTAGAGTCACTGAATTTCTGTAAGTATCAGGACAATGAATTTGTTTTCAATCTCTAACTTCTCTGCCTGTAATTCACTGTATGTTTTCTTCTCTTTCCAGACCATTGAATAGCCATCACAGTATATCAGTGATAAAGTTTGTCTCTTTAATTAGAAGGTACAGCAAATGTGAACAGAGGCTAGGAACTTAAATATAGAGACTAGGCATTATTTAGGGTTGTAACTGGAAGTTGTATATTTCTTTCCGTCTTGGCTGGCTCGTGAATACTGAAGTTTGATGTCAAGAATAATCATATTGATTTCGGCTTGGAGGTATGATTAATAAAGCACTGGACCATAGAGTGCACATTTTTGGTGTTACTTATTTACCATTACTTGAAGAACTGAGGGTAAAATATCTTAACAGTCCTTAGAGCATATTTTTTTCTCCTGCTTTATTGGTTATCTTTTGAGAATTGTGTCAATTTCAAATTTGTGTGCTTCCAAATGTTTCGTTTTTCTTAAGATACTCTCTGCTTTCTTCTGGTCAGCTGTGGTGTTGTATTTATTGACTTCATAAATTGTTATTATTGTGATAGAAATATAAGAGAGACTTGGTTAGGATTCTCAGAATGCTATGCAAAGTTCTTGCAATTTTTAATAATACTTAAAATTCTGATATTGTAATGAAGTGTTCAAATATGTTGTTACTGTGGTGATACTTGTTAAAAGAAATGAAATCTGGCCTGTATCTTGCCATTAGCAATCTTAGTTGCCTGGTGGAACTTTTTCAAGGTGTTTTTGGAAGAAAAGGATGTGTGTGCCCAGTACCATAGCACAGCTGTGGTATGAATTAATTTTTAATTGTAGCATATTTTTTTTGGTTATATATATATATATTTTCTATTTTTTTTTTTTTGGTAGAGGTGGCCTGCTACTTGAACTATTTGGAACATCAATAATGCCTTGAAAATTATGAAATTGCCATTCGTCTTTAGTTAGTGTTGTTTAAGAAGAAATAATCTGCTCTGCTCTTCTCATTTTTCTTCTTCAAAAGAATGATTTTGCTGTTTGAATCACAGGTAGTAGAAAGATAAATTATCTATAAATTATGTTTAAAGCTTATGGCACCATGATTCAATTGTATGAGAGTTTTTAAATGCCTAAACAGCTAGAATATAAGGATTTCTGAGAATTTGAAGCCTGCTGTCAGCACATCGACCAGTCCTCATCTCTTTGAACAAATTATGTCTTTTTTAACATAGCAAGCATTGTTACCATCACATTCCAGGTCATAGTTTCTGTAATTAAGCTACTGAATAAATGACCATGTTAATTGTTTGTAATTTGTTTCTTATTCAACATCATCTTTTAATCTTTTTACTGTTTAAAAGATTTTAAGCTTATATTTGAAAAGTAGATGTCAAAAGATCTATGCTTAAGCTAGCAGCACACCACTTCCTTCTACTTAGACATCCCGAAAACATTGCTGCGTGCAGATCCCATTCAGATTGACAAATAACTTTCAAGATTTCTCCACGTCTGACTGCTCTTGTAAGATTCATTGAAACTAATCTCGGCACTCAGAGGAGGATGCTGCGTGTGCAGAGCATGAGAGAAGGGCGGCCGTTCTCCCGTAAGCACAGTAAGCGAAAATGGCCGGTCAAAGTTCGCGCTATCGGTGAGTGCGGAGGCTAGATTACGCTTCAAGTGTCTTGGACTCTGTAACTTCAGTACTTGCTGATAACAGAAACAGTGTTCCATTTCTGCCATGTGTTCTTTGGCGAACCAAAGTGCCTAATATCAACTGGAGATAGGCAAGCCCGTATGGCATGACGGCTGTGCTGCGGTGTTGCCTACCCTCGCTCTGACGGTCGGTAGGCCGCTGCTTCCGCTGTCAGAGACAGGAGACGAAATGTTTCTGTCCGCTGGCAATTATGCTTGATTTCTTATTTGCATTGGTAAACTGATTGTATTTCAATATGCATCTATATTTTCAATCCGTATTTCCCTCACGAACATGCAACCGCCTGCATCTATTACCGCAAACAGTCGCGTCAGCTCCGCCAGTGAGGAATGCTAACGTTGTAGAAATCGAAACGATATCGAAAAGTGAAAATTGACATCGTTTCGATGTCTTTTCGTCCTCGTTTCAGGTAGCATTTCTCACTGGAGTGTTCAACAAAATCATCAAACGGAAGGAAGGAAAACCTCTTGACGAGGCGGGTCATTGCAGACGTGCGTAACGAGAGATTGTGGTCTTCCCTCCTCGCGGCAGAGATTCATACAAAAATCGCAATTTTAATGAAGCCATCGTATTTTCAAGATCAATATCGAGTTGAGCAACACCATGACGAAGTTTGAAAATCCGATGCAGACGAGGCTAGATCGTGCCGTCACATAATTAGGTTTTGCCATGGCGATCGAGGAGCGGGGTACTCCAGTGAAAAACGTGTGGTTGAAAATGTGTCGAGCTTCTCCGTTCACTATCAGAACACCTCGCCGCTACGAAGTTGGTAATGTTAAACGATCGGAAACAGCTGGTGGATGTCTCATCAGAGTATACAGTTTGACTTTCAATCAGTTGCAAATTTGGAAAGACAAGAATAGGCCTTGTCCTATAGAAATTCAAAAAGCAGTGTATCGGATACACATAGGAAAAAAAAGTCTTGTTTTTTCAGTAAAATGTTTCTTTACTTTGAACTTGTACAATATAGTTTATGTCACACTTTTAAAAAATTCTTTTGCAATACCAATTTGGGACACACACTTTCTTCTCTTGACATACACAAGTCTCTTGAGAACATACAGATGCCTAAGTATCACAATTTATAATACAATGTCTCATAAAAGAAGCAAATGCCAAATCAAGCTCAGCAAAACAAAAAAACAAAAAATGCATGCTAGCAAAATGTCATTATGATATCACAAACTAATTTCTAAGAACAACATGAGTAGATAAAATGCAAAACCAGCCAAATTAATCGATGATGGTTTTAACTCTGTAATCAAACATATTCTTCTGCGATATTGCACAAATTAACATACTTATTGCACTTAAGTAAAACAATATTCAAAAAAATTTCAGACCGTGTATTTAGCATTAGAAAAATAAACCGTCAAAAATTTTAATGAATCATTCAACAAACATTATGTGCTCAAAACTTAGAGGAAAAGCAGAATGAAAGGCAACTAAACTGCAATGTTTGAGAAATTCTTCTTTTGAATTAAAGTTTCTTTGAAGTTAAGAAACATAAGAAGAGATAAAGCAGATGTTTCCTTGAAGGTCAGAACACAATCAATAGATATAATTATTATTGCAGATACGAGAATACACATTAGAGAGCATAAGTTCGATAAGTTCATATTGAACAAAGAGTCAACAAAAAGAAGCAACAGACATGAATTGCAACGGTGCAACCAATCTACTAAATGGAATTCAAATAGTAGTAGAAACAAAATGGTTCTACGATGTAAGCGTTGAATTAAAGCTGTCTCTTACACATAATGTGCCTAAAGAAAACAGGACATATATAAATATATAACGAGTTTTGCTTGATCCTCAGTGTTAAGCCCCCATATCGACTATTGTGCACAGTTCATGAAAAGACAAGACAAGAACTGAACAATAAAAACCTGTCAGCACAAAAATGTTTAATAGTTCAAACACCAATTACAAATTTAGCCCCCGCCAACAAGCTTAACTTTCTCACAAGGAAACAAAACTAAGCTCACATTGCTCACATTAATTACTAAATCGAGTGCTGGATCATTTGAAAATTTACAGGACCAAGGCACATTAAGTCACTGGTTTGGCAATAGTTATAGCAGTTTTAGCATAACATAAAAGGAAAAACTTCTTGAAAAAAAAAAAAAATTCC
>CABIKL010001394.1:0-15586 GCA_902196195.1 Aptinothrips rufus
ACCTTGCCATCGTCCCACCCCAGCCATGCCCAGCCCCACCCCTGACTTTAGCATTGAATGTCTCTCGAGCGTGGAGTATACCTTGCAGTGCTCCAGGTCGAGCTGCCCCTGCCTCTCCTTGTTCCGGTAGCCCTCCACGGACAGGTCTTGCATGACGAGCACCTCGTCCAGCGAGCAGGGCAGCGACACGGGGCCCAGCGGCTTGGCGAGGACGTGGTCCGGGCCGCACCGCTCCATGGCGAGCGCCCTCATGGCGGGCAGGGTCTCCTGGAGCGAGAGAAATAACATATTAAGCGAAACGAGACCGTCTTACCCAAATTCATGAGAAATGTCTAGTTCGATGCGTGATGCAAGGGGGAAAGGAAGTTGAAAAGCGTAAGGCCAATCGTTTTTGTTCCGTTGATACAATTCCTATGACTATTTCACTTTCATCTTTTTATTGCTGACACTGTTGCTGCCAGAAGTCAGCAATGCGCTGCGGCCATTACGTAGACTGTAAGTTTAGTGTTGGAAGTCGCTAGCGCTGCCGCAGCAGGCTGCAGCAAGGCGACCGCCACACGCGGCGGTGTAACGGGCTGCCTACCCTGTAGTTCACAGGCGCTACGCTCAGCTCCATCTCACTCTCACTCACATTGAGGCGTATCGCTCTGTCTCTTTCTCTTAACCTGTGGAGCAGAGTGAGCACGCTGCTTCGACTGCTAGTTTGTAGCATCGGTCTGATTGACTCAGCAGTACAGTATCTAATCAGCACCCTGAGCGGTTTAGACTCACGTTGAGCATCTTGACCTCCCTGGTGAAGAAGCCCAGCTTGCTGACGAAGCCCTGCATGAGCTCCCCCTTGGGGGGCGCCTTGACGATGAGGTGCACGGGCCTGTCGCCGGCCAGGGCCCGCACCCGCCACATGCAGGAGCAGTAGTTGTCGCCGGCGGCCACGGCCGGTGTGATTGTGATGTCCCGGATGTCGGCGGGGTCCTCGGACACGGCCTCCCCGATCAGCGCCGCGTCGATCCAGTCCGTGCTGTCGCTGTACTGCGGCCCGGTCTGGTCGAGCGGCGGCGGCGCCGGGCCGTTGCCGTTCACGTCCTTGTTATTGAGGGCCGCCTTCACCTTCACGTCGCCGTTCGGCAGGGATTCCGTCACCTGCGGCATTTCTGCAAGGGAATAACGAAATGATTAGAGCAGAGCTCTGCGAACCAAACACACAAAAAACAAAACTCCTGATTCGTAGCTTTCCGACCATTCTACATCGTGTTTCCGACCATTTCCAAATAGGTCTCAAAGTCTCGACACGGCCTCCATTTCTCTTAACATTTTACGAGGTGCAAGGTGCAATCAATGTATCATTTTAGATGAAAATTCTATTTTCAAGCTATGAAGATTCAAAATTCAGAGGTATTTAGAATGCAGTGCTTACGAATCGAACGAATCCATCCAGATTAGTTTCGGTTTAATTCGGCACTACACCATTCGCACATCCCTAAGTATGACGTCATTGTTTGGCTGCTTGAAAAGCTTTGTAGATATTAATCGAACGTCTGTAGCCGGCTGAGAGTGCGGAGAGTGCTCCCTTTTGGTGTGTCACGTGATTAACGCATGGCTCTAGCGTCCTCATATGAAGTGGACTCCAGAATGACGGCCGAGGAGGGCCACAGTCTCAGGGTGACGACGCGACGCGACGGCCTCCGGAAAGAAATCCATACCTCCAGCGTCAGAATAGATTTATTCGCTACGCGTGGAGTGACGTGGAGTGGCGATCGAGGGGTCCGTGGAGCAGCGTGGAGTGACATAGCACTACAACGGGGAGTGTTGAGTGACATTCAGTGGCAGTGGCAGCTCAGGCGTTTAGAAGTTCCACGCTCTAGAGCGTTGAATAACCCATTGCCGTGGAGCAGACCAGTTCACAATGTTCGTGGTGTTCCGTGTCAACCAGCAGACCATCATAAAAGTGCGATGCACTGCGCTGTGCTATCACGCCGTTGATCTTTTATAAGCCGGCACACCCGCGACAAGCATTACCTCGATAGCCCGCACGGGTGCCATTACAGCACTGGCCTACCCGCGAGGCTGCTCGCAATGCAGCATTGGCCCCAACGGCCGGCCGCCGCGAGAAAAAAAGAAATCCAGACCCTAGGGCAACCCAACACAAAAACCAAAAGTAAAAAAGAAAACTCTTTGAAGCTCTATTGAAGTTTCAAGAACACGTTATGTAGTGTCTTCTCATTTTCTCTATGTCAGCGAAGAAATGGGTCAGTCAGAAAGAGACAGCGTTACTTGTGCGAAAACGAAAACAAGTGCGAATGAGAGAGGTGCATCACCATCTCCACGCTCTTGCTCACAGGCGATGCACGGTAAAAACGATCCCTCGAAATTCAAAAATAGGTGGATTACAAGGATGGCTATATGCGTAAAAGCTCATAAGGATTCTTGAATTTATCCACCAATCCTTAGATTTCAAGGGGTCAGTTTCACCGTGTGTTGCGCGCAGCCAAAAGACACCAGTCGGTGCTGAAACACGCAACGTGACAGCCACCTGCTCACCCAGGCCCCCGACGCACACGCAACCCATCCTGCAGCCCGGTGTTGCTGCGCCGAGCTGTGATGTCGAGTCGTGTCTGTCGACCAGTGTCGACGTCCTCCCGCGACGCAGGCCGCCCTGCCGCCCTTCCTTCGCTCAGCCCGGCTCAGCCGGTCGCGGCGCCACTGGGCGGGCGCTGGGCGGGCGGGCCGGTCGGCGTGGACCTCGTGGAGGGGGTGGGGAGGACCCTCTGCAAACCTGGGTCTCGCTTCCAACTTCTAACGTTCAAAGTTCGCCTGCCTACGATTTTCAGACTTCTAAATATATTTTAGAACGGGGTTACCATGAAGTTTCTAGGGAAGATTTTAGATGATCAAACTTTTCATTGTCATGCATGGGAGAAAATTCTACTGTCGAGCGGTTTGAAGGTTTATCCGTATTTCAGGGGAAGGTTTTCAAGACGATTTACCACGTTTTGTTAAGGTCGTTGCGTTACTCTAGATGCTCAACATGACAACAGAACGTAGATTTCCTCTGGTTCGTGTCGGCTTCGAAGTATTTCTTTGAGATTTGTTTTCGAATGCTATGACAACCCTGCGGGTCCCTCTCCTCCCATTTCATTTGAATTAGTGAGGTACGACTTCTCAGCTTGCATATGCATACTGCAGTAACACGCGACCTGACTCCATTATTGACTCGTCGCGCGGGGTAGCGTCAGTTGTCGCTGGAAGCAGGTGTTAAATAAGTGGCTGTTTACAGTTGCCTCTAGGATCTGGATGGGTATCGAAACCACAGAACTGGGTTTTGGCTATCTCCCGTCTTTTTGCTATTGACAATTAGAACCCAATGAGAGAAACTGAAAAAGAAGATATCTCGAGTTGACTGTGTTCTATCCCAGTGCAGGTCAGTCAATCGAGAAACTCAAGTCACATCCGGTCCATAAGGACACTCATGAACATGATGACCACTCTCTCCCTACGAGCCCCTCTACGGGTCACTTGATTCGGTCCTAACCACCACCGTGACGATGACGTCCCTGCAGTATGATGACTCTCTCCCCGAGGAGCCCCAGCTGTCCCGCTCCGCGCTCCGCCCTCTATTGAGAGTGATTCTGTTCAGTTGCATGTGGAAGAGGAGAGACGCGACCTTGCCCGTTCGTTTAGACACTGCTCCGCTGCTGCTGGTCTAGTTGCCAGGCCGCAGCGTGTGGCATGTCGAATAGGCCTACACTGTAAAATAATTTCATCGCTTCATAAACTCTTTTTTGCCTTGTAAATCCTAGTCGACGAATTTTTAGGTACTTTTATGACAAATTTCGTGAATGTGAATTAATTCGTGGAGCATAACTTAAGATTCCTTAGCATCAAAATAATTAAACATTCGTTGCCCATTTCTTCGTCATAATGTGCACCTCGCCTTTCCAAGACGAATAATTCGTGAAGTGACCGAATACTAATATAAGGCTGATAAAACATTCGTAAACGCATTACTGAAGAAATTTTCTTGTTCCAAAATTGTTAGGAGGTGTTTCGCAAAACTACGATAAAATATGTCACGGTGTCAAGGCACACGGAAGGAACGTATGAATCAAAGGCGCCGGCTCCCCTCCGGCAGTCCAGGGCAGCCCGAGAGCGGAGGGGAATGACCAGACAAGAGGAAGCTGAATATTGTTATCGACGGACAGAGCAGAAGTGGTGTCACGGGGGCGGTGATAAGGGAGAAAGGCGAGGTACTGTGCTGTCCTAGACACGTCTCGCATCGTCACGAACGAGCTGAGTTGGGACGCTCCCCTTCGCTCATCTTTCCACTGCAGCTGGATAGCACAGTGCTAGTGCATCGGCACCCAAGCATTTGGAAAGGTCAGTTCGAGACAATGTATAACTGCGACATTCGGTGGTATTGAATGATTCTGCGCTGCCTCTTGATGAGGAATGATTTCGGAATTCTGGTCTCCTGCTTCGCGTGCCGATAGATGGAAGACAGGGGACGGGGGAGAATAGTGGAGGTCCACATAACGTGTGGTTCCACCTACCGCCTTGCGTATTATATACAGCCAGAGGAAGGGAAATGGCAATCGGATCAAAAGCTTGCTTGGATGATGCTGCATGTTACGAGCGCCTCGCGGAGGATGAGCGGGACGGGAGATAGTAGAGTGACGACGCAGGCTGGCACAGCCAATGCAGAGCAGAGTAAGCCACGGGCCGCCAGTCCACGATTACCCACCGAGTTACAAACCGTCGGGGAGGCCGTCAATACATTACATAGACACCTAGCTGGCATCTTCCGGCAATACCTTACGTGATTTGTGGACTGCCCCTTACTTTATAGGCGGTATAAGATGCGAGTTTCTTTTATAGTTTCCCCATCCTTTATCCCACAAGTTCAAGGCTAAAGAATTTGAATCTGTGATGAAAATACTACGAATACATTTCAATTTTTCGGAATTAGTTTGATTGTTTCAAGCTATGATTCAAACATTTGAATTAAGTAGAAAAAAAACTTAGATTGTTTTAAAACGTTTTCGACAAAGTACTCGAGCGCGAACTGATGTCATGTCGACGAGATGAGACAAGATCAGAAGACATGAACAATCTGCGAAGACGATTTCCGAGAGAACTGAGGTGCGCAGCGATATCTTATCTGTAGACTAAAATGTAGCACGTAGGCCTAGAGACAAGCTGCGTACATGCAGGCCTATAAGGCAGGTGAGTTAACGGTAGCTCTCAGTGCTCTCAGTTAGGCTCTGCTTAATTTGAAGTCGAATCAACATTACGCGTTGCCTGAAAAGAGGCGGGAAGGGCTGACTTGATTTGTGATCGGCGCCTTACTGTCAGCAAGAGTCGAAAGACTGATGCATATTTCAGAACGGATGTAATCGATACGGCAGATCGTAGGCCTAGCACGGCTTGGCTCCGCACGAATATAGTCCACTTGTATTATGGATATCTCATGCATTCGTCGACCGCTGTTGACATTAACAGTCTATGGCAGAGAGGCAATGTCCTGGTCCTCGACATAGCAGGCTAACTCCGGCTCCGTACGTTACCCAGTGAGAAACGGGTGGTCGAAACGATATCGAATCGACGTAGTTCCGACTAGCGAGCCTTCATTCCGACCACGCCTTTCTGACAGGGTAGCCACCCTCTGCGGGAGCCATAGAGCGGCTGGTTTTATTTATTCCTCCTCTGTGGGAAGGGCTTATCCAGCGAGGTCAAATGACGCGCTGCAAACAATAAAATTACACCTGTGCATGGACGTCCACTTTCAAGGTCACCTAACCTGACAATCAAAGTGCTCAGTTTGACTTGGAACCGACGTCGACGACCTGGGTTCGGCGTGAATTCGACATGGATTTGAGTGGACTCGTCGTCGACCGGATACAATAATGGATGTCGATCCGACGACGAAATCTGAATATTTTCTCACAAGATCTCCAGTGACTCAGTGACCTTGAGATGCCAGCAGTGTGTTGGACCATGGACCACAACCGCAGGCGAACGTCTCATTATGGCCTCTTTTCGCTCGCTTGTATAAGACTCAGCTGGAAATTCTGCTGACTATAACGAAACAACATGTATTAACTTCTGTAATGTCGATAACGGAACGGCACCAACGACTTTGTTTCGATGTCGAGAAACGATATAGTTTCGATATCGACGATGAAATTTCTCAGTGGGGTGTGCCCGAGCGCATGTAGTCTGCCGGATACAACTCGAACTTAAGGGTTAAGGTAAGCTTAACAGCTTTCAATAATATTTGTTAAATACTGCGAAATTCGCGATTCACGAGGATTCTTGTTTACTGCATCACCTCCACGAATCAGCTGAGGATGTGAGAGGAGTTGGGAGTTCCCCATTCCCACTGTTATTCTCTGCGAATGTGAAGGTCGTTCTGAACTCGGACCCGGGCGTACGACGACTATTAGCTTGAGAGGGAAAGGGAGGCGGAGGGGGCAGGGGTCGACACGTGGCTGGGCGAACATGCAATAAACAGTTCTTGTTTGATGACATAGCAGGAGAGTCCACGAGCTGAGCTAGCGGCTTGCAGTCCCACGAAGTTTTAACTCCAGCCAGAGAAGTGGATCCGCTCCCATCCCCTGTCCATGTAAAGATTCCTTTCTCTAACAAACCTTTCCCTGTATAGAGAAGACGTGGTTGCACTGGATCGAGCTGCAGGGACGTTGGCTTCGCGAGTCAGAGAATCGTCTCCGGGGCAGGGGTGAAGAGGGGGTGCGGGCGGGGGGCGGGGGCATCAGATGGCAGACGGAACGTGTCTCGCAGCGTCTTCAGATACATGGCCCAACCGGAATAAAAACTTGTCAACTCGACCTGCCACAAAGTCAAGAAATCAATTGTGATTTCAGCGGCCCGCTTTGCAAGTCGATGTGAAAGAAAGTTCCTCCAAGTTTGACGATATCACTTTGGTGCATAATTTCAACGATTTTTTTTTTTATCAATCCCTTAAATAATTTCCCTCTAACGGTGGTGGAGTTTATTAACTCTTGAAGGGCAGTGACGACATATTATTTGCGAAAAGAGGACGCACGTAATATGTATTCATCACCCTCATCTTACGAAACATTTTGTTATGCCATACTTTCTGTTTGACGACCGTCAATTTGTCTTACTGTGGGGATCAGCCTTGATATTGGATGGCGTGGCAATCCAGAGCGCTGACTACTGAGGTATTATTACGTACGCACTGACGACTGTATCAAGACTGCCTGCAGCGAGAGTACATATAACCTAGGCCTATGGCTTTGGGGATTGCCGCGCACTACCTGTTGTTTGGCTGCTGCAGGATGACTGGACGCAGTTGAGGTCTGCTGACCGCAGACTACGATGAGCGTCTTCTTGCTCTCCTCCTGGAGCACGCTCCGCCTGTAGGTACAGTCCGGCCCAAGAGTTGCCGACACCCAGTGTCCGAGGGCCGTTAGCACTAGCACGTCACTGACACGCACCACTCGACTGTACGCGGCGGCTGAGGCGAGCTGTGGACGGCACAGCGCGACACAGCCTCTGTGGGTCACGGCAGGAGATTACAGTACTGACTGGTCCGCGCGGACAGAATGGCGAGGCGCGGAGCACAGCAGCAGCACAGCAGCTGACGTGAGTGAGTGGCCCTGAGGCCTCATCGCGGACCTCACCTCCGCTCCACCGCGCGCCACGCCACGCCTCTTCCCGCGCTCCGCCGTCCACGCGCCGGGCGGCCTTTGTCTGCCTGGTACCGATTAGAGAGCCTGGAGGGCGAGAGAGCTGTCGCCATCCTGTGCGCGGGTGACGTCATTGGTCTGGACCGAATCTGGATGCCGGAGTCGCTGTTGGGAGCTTCTCGACCGCCAGCTCCCGAAGCTCGGTCTCCAGCTCAAGCTGACGGGGGAAGTCCAGGCAACTGTCACTCCCCGTCAACATCTCTTTTCCTGTCGTCGTTTTCAGAACCATTTTGACGTGGATTTCGACATTGTTATTTCAACATCGAAGGCAAAATTTCTAACAGTTTTGTTGTACATAAATTACTTGTATTGAAAGACCTATTCAAGCTAACTGCCGTAGAGAAACAGACAGAGCTATGCGCTTGACAATGGGTGAGAGTGAAGGGAAGGTTGAAAGAGGACTCGTTTTACATTTGTTGCTTCATATCCCATGTTTTATTTATTGTCTATCAGTAAATATGAAAAAGAAAGACTCAGAACTTATTTCTTAAAATTTCACGTATGCCGAGGTGGAGTCCTTGGAATTTTAGGACGAGATGCAAAAGCAGCTGTTCCATATTTTCTGAAACAATGGAGAATGAAAAATTTATCAGAAACTGAGAACAAGATGAAGATAAAATAAGCATTTTGCATGACAGGGATAATTAAACAGGGCTCATACTGGTCAGAAAAGTCTGGGATAGGTCAGAAAAAAAAAATACGGAAGTCAGGGAAAAGTCAGCTGGGTCAGGAAAAAATAACTAAACGAAAGCTGGTTTGAAATTTTCTTTTCTGTACCTCATTTTTACCACATTTTATTTTTCAAGACCTGTTGTACTGTTGAACAACAGCAAGAAAAATCTAAAAATTTTGGATTGAAAGTCAGGTAAAAATCAGGAAAATTAAAAATAGAAATCTGGTATGAACCCTGTGATTATCCTGCACATCAAAATTTAAGGACTTACTCAATTTCAGATATTGCACTATCCTTATTTTGGCTTTTTACTGTATCAGGCAAGTCTAAAGAAAAACTTAAAGTAAGTGCACATTGACAGAAACATAGATAAAATTAAGAACATAGAAAGTATTCCATGATCTACCTGTGCTTTTTTGTGATTGATTGCAAAAATCTGAGTTTTGTTCTTGAATTGTGTCTCTGTGTGGCGAACAGCCCACGAGCACATCTTTAGAATCTTCATCAATATCGCAGTTATCACTCGTTTCTGCATTATTTTCATGAGAAAGACTGATGTCAGTAGGCACTTTACCCTCCTCTTCTGGTTTCTCAAAATTGTTAATTGTAGAATATCTTGAGAAGTATTCCACCTCTCCAGCTTTAAAGCCCATGTCAGATCGGCTTTGAGGCAAATTCTCAGGAACTGAAACGTGTCCAGATCTTGATCCAACTGATTGGTATCTGCTGATGCCTTGTTCTTTATCAATGCTCTGTTGCTTTAAGCTAGCTTTTGTCCTTATGGGTTCTTTCTGTCTGTTGGAAACCTATAAAAAAGAGAGAAAATTACAGAATATTTTATTTTTAATATTTCTTAAAAGAAAGTGATGTATTATAAAAGTTAAAAAAGAAGAAGAAAAAAACGGAAAAAAAAACAGAAAACATTTTGAATGACAGAATAAAAGTACTGGTGAACATACCTTAAATATCCTTGCTACAACAACTCCATCGGAGTCTTCAGAATTCATTGCAGGAGTGCTTTGTCCCGAATGATGAGGGGTGGTCGGGCGAAGAACAAGTGGGTAAGAACTGTCTCGTCTTCCCTTCAAAAACGATTTGTGATCAGGGTTGCCTACAGAACAAGAAGGTAAGATCAGCATTTGTGATACAAGCAGAGAGAGACAAAAAATTTAATTGCTGGAGCATTGCTGAACATGTTGAGTAAACCATGCTCAAACACTCAAACATCCTTATTTTTTTTTTGATCAAGGAAAGTATACTACTCTAGAACGGGGTGGACATAGAATCTGCATATTTAACAACTGGATAATAGGAATTTACTTCAATTTGCTTGTGTCCATCCTCCTTACCTCCAACACGCAATGGTGCACATAAAAATTGCAATATTAATCTGAATGAAAGCTATCTATCAGCTTTAGAATAAAACAGTTATTAAAAACTATCAGCCGCTCTCAAAATGTACAGGAGTGAAAGCAATATATAATGCATTTGTGAATAAAAATTTGGATCCAACATAATTCATAAGCTTGAAGAAAACTAAAAATAAAAGGGCAAAGAAAAAAAATTGGTGGATAGATAAAAATGTGAAAGAATAATGAGAAGTAGTGCACCATTCTAAGTGAAAATGAACAGAATTATATCACCATGGTTCTGAGTTGGAAGAGTGTAATGAGCACGCAACAACTCTTCTCCAATCAACTCTCCACTGATACTACGAACAGGGTCTTGTTCATCAAGCTCCTCTCCTAACAGATCTAATTCCTCCTGAGATTCGTGACATATCAATATTCAGCTCTGAACATGTATCACAATTAGGGCTTCAAGCAAACTCAGACAAACTTACATTGTCCTCATCAATCATTTCTCCCTCACATATAGTCACTGGAAGAGAATTTTCTCTCCCTGGAAAAAGTAGTGACTGATGAAACTGAAGAATATGCTCAAATTGCTTTTTTATTTCATCATTTTTCTGTATTTGAAGATTCTTCTCCAGAGCCTTGGCAATTCCAGCTTTTGCAGCCACCTGGTTTATTTGGGGATGATTCAGGATGCTGTACAAAGTACCATTAATGTAAGGAAGAGCCTGGAACAAAAGTAAAAATACCTGATAGTAAGTCCGAATATACACAAACCAATTGAAAAAGTCCAGTTGGCAATCAAGTAATTGCTTACCTGAATAACTGGTGTTGAAAGCAAATTCACTATTAGATTGATGACAGACTGAGCGATTGGTACACAACGCTCTTTGGCAGATTGATGGAGGCAGAGATTCATCAGGAGAGCTGTACCGTACTCTAGAGAATAAGAAGATTCAACCACACACAAGTCTTGAAATAGCCATTCCACCATGCCTGATTCAATCATTGCTATTCTTTGGTTTCTCCTGCAATATGGCAAATAATTGACTCATTTAAAAAAAAGAAGGAAAAGTTAACAACCAAACGATTGATTTTTTTTTAAGACAAATAGAAACATTCTGTACCTTAAGCTGAGCTTCTGGAGAGCTGCCATCAGCATATTTTTAGTCACAGTGTCAATATGTATTCCATCAAGCTGCTGCATAACTGCAGTTGCGACATTCACAGTAATGGCATTGTGTGCAAGATAACTACGACCAGATCGGACTGAGGCAATTGTGTTTAACAAACGGGCCGCAGACTGCTGAAGAGGATGGGGTGTTTCTACACCAGGTGGTAAAAGAAGGCTGTTTAGAAGAAAGTCCTCTTGTAGATCAAGCAAGTCACCTTCAATTATTTGATCCATTACATATTCTCTCTGTTGAAAACTGCTCTTTGTAATGGCCTGAGGGAAGTAAATACCAAAGAAACCAAAACTTTAAGGCAACCATAAAAAATAAATTGATTTAACCATCTATACAATTTTCAGATAAATACCCAACGTAGTGCTTGCAGCAGAAGTAGACGAGTTTTAACATTTCCATCCTGTAAATCTTTCTTCAGACGAGAAATGTGAAGGTTCCACTCACAGCTGCCTGATCTCCCAATAGATTTTTCAAGTGTTGCCTGAAAAAATAAAATCACAAGTACTATTAAAGTTAGAGTTCATGTTAAAATCAATAGTTACTTCACATATGTAGGCCTCAAAATTATTCTAGAAATTTGTGAGAATTTAACAGCATAATTCTAGGCTGAAAAATTGCAATATAAGCAGAAAATATACCTTCTGTTTGGCTTTATTCTGATGATGGCTATGCGAGAAAAGCTCCGGAAATATTTTAAGACAGTTTTTCAGAGTTTCCCTCAAATCAACATCATGCCCACGAACACTGTGCTCTAAAGCTCCAGTCAATTCAGTAGTAACACCTGCAACACATCAGCCAATTTTTTAAACTTTTTTTTTCTAAATATATCAAACTTTTGCATGTTTAACATCAAAAAGTATTGATGTTCAACAAACCTATTAGGTTGTGATAGTCACTATGAAGTTGACTGAATCTTTCTTTCAATTGAGTATAACGTACTCTATGTTCTTGAAGCTTGTCGTCAGTGCTGCTAGATTCACTGGTGCAGATTTGGTTTCCTGAAGTCTGATTTGACCGACTTGACACAACAGGTCTTGTCTTCTTTCTCCTTTTAAAAAAGAGAGGAGACTTGCAGTGAGTATGCACTGGCAGTGCTTTTCCACTTCCCACATTATCCTCCGAGTAAGAACTGCCTGAGAAAGTTAATGCCTGCTTTTCTTCTGAATCACAGCGCACCATAGGATATTTCCTATTTTCTTGTAAATTGTTCTCAATACCAGCATCTAGTACTATGGCATGTGTATTGTGATGAGAGAAGTTACAGTGTAATATTTGGTCTGTATCTTCTTCAGTTTCATCACCTTCTTCTGTAGGGTGACCCTGTCCAAAACTATGTTCAATATTTGATGGAAGATGAAGTACAATTTTGGGGATGTCAAAGGCAAGGTAGTGTAGGCTTGTATATTCTTCCAGCCTCCTTCTGAGATCTCGAGTCCACGAAGCCTGGGGGCACATTACAGATAAAGCTGGATGTTACAAAAAGTTCAATTTCGAGGAAGACATGAGTAAAAAGCGTTGTAAAGATACCTGGAGAGCCTGTCCAAACAGGTCATGAGTAACTGGGTTTGGAACAATCAGTAGAGAAAAATAGGGGGTGAATTCCGAATGGTCTCTCAAGTTAGCACACTTTCTTTCAAGGAATTTTCGTAGCTCACATAAACTTGATTGAACTGATGACTTATCATCATGAGAACCAATGAGTATCTTTGGATTTCCTCTCCCAACTGATTTCTGGGGCGTACAGCTATTTTCAACATCTTCAAAGATATCAGACGGAACATCATCAGAGGAGCTAGGATATTTTGCATAGTCCTTCGATGCAAAGTGTATGTGTAAGTCAGCCACTAATTTCTTATAGTCCAAGGTGGATTGTCTTGATTGTGATATACAAGAATCAAGAAGCTACAAGAAAATTTTATCAAAAAACCCTTTGTATCCATCATAGTATAACATTATTCAAGTGAGAAAATGTAAAATACATACCTCAAATACATATTCCTTATTTCCATGGTCAAAATGTTCTAGGAGCTTTAGTACTGTGTCCATCCGTACTTCAATATCATTTGAAATTGAGAATTTCTTCAGAAAACATTCCTTTTTAAGAGTTTCTGCAGTGTTAAGTAGGCCCATGTGAAGAAGGTACTGAAAATAAACAAATGGAAAAACACATTTGCATACATATACAATGATGTTGCATATTATTGTACGGGTTAAAAACTTGCTTAAGGAAGGCTTAAGGCAA
Organism: Aptinothrips rufus; assembly: GCA_902196195.1. Lineage (NCBI taxonomy): Eukaryota > Metazoa > Arthropoda > Insecta > Thysanoptera > Thripidae > Aptinothrips > Aptinothrips rufus. The sequence goes on from CABIKL010001394.1 coordinate 13,185, forward strand.
GTACAGTATACAGAAGATAACTTACTTCAAAGACAAGCTGCACATAAAGTGGGTCACTACAGGATCGTACCATTTTTGTCATTGTTGTACTACAATGTTGAATAATAACGTAAGATACGCAGAAGCCGTTAACGGACGATAAATCAATAAACCATAAAAATCTGTCCAAGGGTGCTTGCGTGTTGATCCATTCTGAAAGCTCCGCGCTCTGCCGTGGAGGGGCTCACCCAGCAGACGACAGGTTATTGACAAGCCGTGGCGCGAAATTCAAAATGCGTTTTTTTTTTCGTACTGCTTCAGCAGAAGAGCTGGAGAGCAGGCCACTGTCCTTTGATTTCGGCGATTTCTGTAAAAAAGAATTCTCATGTCAGAGATTTGATTAAGCGCACGCAAAAAATCTATGTCAAGCAGTCTTAGCAAATGCGTCAATTTTTTTCCAGCGAGTTTCCGTTGAACATTTTCCCTCCCTCGCGGTTTCCCTTCATGGTTCCCCTTCGCCGGTGTGTTGTCACTTCCCCCTCCCCATTTCCCACTCCAGAGCCGCCGCGATAATAAGCAGTGAGGCTGCAACTACGGTTCTCCACCCCTCTTTTCAGACGTCAAGCGGTTGATACGTAACTAACCTACAAAAATTAAATTAACATAAGTTTCCATTTTTCATTCCCCTTTTAACGGCGCTTTCGATCTACAGCTGTTTCTGGCGAAGAACAACGAAGGCTTAAGTTCGAGTCATAATTAGTTAATCTAGAATTTCGGTACAAAAAATATTCAATGCCTCGCCCATCTATGCCCCCCTCCTCCCCGGCCCAAACACACACTCCCGAAACCAAGACTAGTATTACTAAGAAGTTTCAAAACTTTTCTTCGAAGAGTGGAATAGAATACACCAAAGTTTTGAAAATCAAGTAATTGTACCTTTTTTTTTAGGGAATTTTGTTTTTATTTTACTGAAATAACGCGAGTAAGCAGTACTTATACCAATGTTGGCAACGCATGGTGCGATAAATTTCGTATGTCTAGCCTCCCCACCACAAAACGGCGAGCATCGCGAACAGCGAGTGGTGACTCTCTCCGGCCGCCCGGTCGGCAGCCGAGCATGCAGCCGAGCCGCCGGCTCTCGACTCGAGCGCTCTCACGAGCGCTGTTGTTGCTTGCTGCTGCGGTGGCTTGGGTTGTTAGCAGTACTCTGACTCTGTCTCGCTCGCTCTCGATAGTCGTTTCCAGACCGTTGTGGATACACGTCCATTGTAGTGTGTGGAGGATCTAGTGAGGAATTCAGTGTGATTGGCACGTTCATATCAGCCCAACTCTTCTCCAGGATCTCTGGAATACGTTCTCTCCTGGTCCTTGTTTGCCGGAAAGTACAGGTTAGTCGGCGGTCCCCGCTTAGTTGACGTCTGAGGAGGTATTTTGACAGTTGGGAGTAGCTGTACCGGGCGGAGAGTTCCTTCGCCCCAGGTGAGCCCCTGGCTGGAAGACACAAGGGCCGAGGCCGAGGCTGTGATGAGTTGGCCCTCCAGCGAGGTGGTCCTTGGAGAGGAGAGGATGGTGTGTGGGGAGTAGCGGCAGTAGCGGCTACGCCGGCTCGGACCGTTGCTTTGTCGTTTTTGGGTGGGGTCGGGGACAAGGGATGCGGAGCTGTGCTGGGCGGTAGGGGCGGGCCTAGGTCAAGATCTCGGCCTGTTTTTCATAGGCGTCAGAATCAGCTTGAAATGTGTCCTTATAAAAACTTTATATTGCCAGACTTAATATTCATTCCTTCGCGTAGTTTTTTTGTGTTTTTTTAAATTTATATTTTGTGTTGATCGTGCATGTGCACATGAATATTATAGGAGATTCGTCAGACAAGAATCCATTATCTTCAATTCTAATGCTTTTTCGCAAGTGTGACCCAACAAAACCTTGCCCAATGTATTGCCTGATCTTGCCTGGACAGTAACAACTTTCGGAAATAACTGTAACTAGGAGGCGGCATTTTCGGTGTTGATCCTGAGACGACAGCGGTACAGCTGACAGTTTTAGTGAAGGCGTTGCGTCGCACCTCCCCCCCCCCCCCCCCCCCCCCCCCCCCCCCCCCCCCCCCCCTCCTCCCCGCTAATGCAGGCGGCGGTCATCGCGATGCGTCGGATGACGGTGAAAGTGAGGGGGCACGGCGCATAACGGCGGGGCCAGCCTGGACTTGGGCTTCTTCCTCCTGTGCCGGTGAAGCGCTCTGATCTGCGGGTACATCGGCGGGGCGGGGCGGGGCGCGGCAGGGCGCGGCAGGGGAGTGAGGATTGTCTGGTCTGACTGGGCGCACCCCCTATCCACCCCCACCCCGCACCCCCAACGTCTACCAGCCACCCCCTGCCTCTGACTCACCCTCATGCAGTGACGACGACTGCTGCATACGCCCTCTCCCC
>CABIKL010001395.1:0-15584 GCA_902196195.1 Aptinothrips rufus
AGGGCAGGGCAGGGCAGGGCAGAGCAGGGCAGGGCAGGGCAGGGCAGGGCAGGGCAGAGCTGGAGGGCGCGGCCGACGCTACTGATCCCCGTTAAAGTTCACCGCCATTCCAGCCTCTCGGCTCACTTGTAATCCACCTGTAATCATACCTTGACGCGTCCATCAGAAGTCGACTGCGATGAGATAGGTTTATTACACTGTAAGTAAACGAGGTCGCCAAAAAATAAAAAATTTCGGAGGTCTAAGTCTAATGAGACCTTTTCCAAAATGATCAGGAAGCTCCGAAACACGTCCTGCGGAACGTCTTAAAATGTCCTTCATAAATACATGTTCCCCCTTGGTTTCTTGGTTTGGTTTCCCCGATGTGCTTTTGTTTTTCAGTGTGCGCGACGGCTCCAAGTAGGGCTCTAAACTTGGGTAAAAGGTGCAAAACGTTCGGCGGGACGACCCCCCCCCCCCCCCCCCTTTCCCTCCGCTCGCACGCGACCACCTAGGGAGAGCGAGGCACTGGCCTGCAGAGTCTGGCCTTCCAAGTAAAGTAAAAGATTCACGTCAATTGTTTGCCTCCACAATGGTCTAAGTAATGGAGCCTCAAAGCGACTCTCTGCAGCGCCATCAGCCGTCTCACTCACGCTCGTGGCCCGGCCGAACCCTTCCTGTTTCTAACGCCACGCATGTGAGAATAAGAAATCATTGGCCAGCTCTACAGAGGTACATCTTGTCCATAATATGAGTCAAATTGACATACCCGGCTCGCAGACAAAAGTTTTGTGGTACTGTACTTGACAGGGCGGGGGTGCGGAGGAGGCAAAGGGTCCGTGGAGAACAGCGTTCTAACGCAAAGGAAGCGCGCGGGTACGCGGGGTATTATTATAGGACACTTGCCAATAAATAAATCGAAAATAGGTCAGGATAAGGAGTAGGTACTTTCTTACGGCTGCACATTTATGGCCGATTGTTCCGTGGCCGTGGCGGGTACCTGGCGGGTACCTAGCGGCGAGTACTCGAGTGCGACTTGGGTCCGTGATATAGCCGCGCTTTACGCAGTCGTCCTCAGCACGGCAGCAGGCTCGACTGCCGTTATGCAGTGCTGAGGTGAGTGAGGGAGTCGAACAACAGGCCGCAACTCACGTCAGACCTTCAGATCCGACAATAAATAGATTCCTCTGCGAGTCACAAACTCAACAGAACCGTCTGGAGACAGCCCGGAGGGGAGCCCTTCGCCCGAGCCTTCGCCTCTCTCTGTCCGCGGCTGGTGACCCCACGTGCCCCGCCCCGCCCCGCCCCGCCCCGCCCCGCCCCGCCCCGCCCCGCCACCCAGCACCAAGCACCATGAGGATCGTGTCTCCGTCTTGATGGCAGCCGAAGCGTCGACGCAGACAGCGTGCAGCGCGTCGCATCACGATGGGCGTGGCGTGGCGTGGCGTGGCGTGGCTGGAATGTCATCAAGACCACGACACATCACGCACCTCGCCTCGCGCCACTCCAGTCACATGATTTGGAATACGGCAGCTGAAGCAGCATCGAGGGATCGATGAAGAAGACCCGCCTACCTGGCGTACATGAGGCGTATACAACCTGTCATGCGCCCACACAACATTTTCTGAACAATGATTTCTTTCAAGGATCGGAGCTGAGGTGGGCCAACGTCGTCTCCAGAGACACATAAGCAATAAGCATTTAGAGTCCGAGCCAGAAGTTATGAAATTCCGTAATGAACGTCATGCACTGCGCTGCCGAGCAGAGGCTGTTCGAGACTAGTATCTCAACTGCATCCCAGCATCCTATGAGGACGCAGCGCTGGAGCAGCGGGCGCGGCGCGGCGCGGCGCGGTGCTCGTCGCCAGGAGCCAGAGACTCTCGCGAGATGTCATCCCTGAACAGCTTTGCTGCGGCTCGTTTCATCATACCAGTCGGCCTGTCCTGTTCGCGCCCCGCGACGCGTAACGAGCTGCTCGCCAGGAAAGAGGAGATCTCCAGGCTAGATCAGACAGACAGGGCCTGCTGCAGTGGCGGTCCAGCGGATGAAGTATCCCTCGGCAAGATCCCTGGCAACGCCACTGTCCTGGTCGAGCGCGTCACACAGGGCCTGCGCGGCGCGGCGCGGCGCTGCCCTCCCCGGGGCCAGTCAGCTGCCGCCTCCCCCGCCTAGAGCCCGCCACTGTGTGGTGACAAGCGCTGTTTCACGGAAGGTTTGCACGGCGTGGTCCTTGGGGGACCTGCCCATCCGCCACCCTCCCCGCGCGAGACACTGACATCCGTTCATTCCCACGGTAAGACTTTCTCGGAGCCGTACCTTCACGACAATAAAGTCTCCAAGGAGAGGATATGCTGGTGCGATGAGGAACTGGAATGTTGACATGACCGTGGGGTATGGGGGAGGGGGCGCGGAGGGTCGAGCTACTTACACAGGTTGAAGGAATAAACGTATAATCTTTTTATCAGCCTGAGTAGAAGTTTCACTTTTGTATCCATTTGACAAATAAAAAAAAAATTGAAATTTTCTCCAGTGAAACACTATTTAGACAAATTGAACTTCAAGACTATTTCCTCCAACTATTTCATTACTCGCGAGTGCACACAGGAAGTTACTCTGCGGTCGATTTTGTGTGTGGCCGGCCAGTCAGTCAGCGTGAGAAGCAAAAGGCGCGGTTTCCTGGCGAGCACCGACCACTTCCAGTCCATCCCGCCCCGGGGACGTGTGAAACCATTCTGAGACGATCAGAACACAGGTCAGTGTTTATTTTCCCTTGGGTAAGCCATTTGTGGTGAGTGTCAGTCAGTCAGTTAGCGATGTCTCGTCTTGTCCTGCACGGCATGGACTTCCCCCACTCTCCATCCTCAGTGAGGCGGGGCGCGACAAGGAGCAGAGCCGCAACACACAGTGTCCGGGAGTGAGATGGGCTGCCTACCTCCCAGGCTGGAGCACCTGGACGCGCCCGCACTGCAGCACGTATGGATCACTCGTCTTGAAATATTGCGAGCGCTGATTGGAACGCCCCGCCCCGCGGGGGCTGTCCCACCCTGCCCTAACCCGACGTGATGTGATGCACCCCTCAGCCACTTTTAGTGTCTTTCAAATTTCTTTGGTGAAGATAAAATTACTGCGATGTGGCCGTACTCATAATAAAATGATTCGGAGTTGAGAGGTTGACATAAAAATCAGCAATCTTATGATTGAACGTGAATGTATCATCTCCACATAAAGGAATAGTTGAATTTGAACAGGACTCATGGATACATTCCACTTTTAGCAATGGTGTTGACACCAGAGAAATTGGTTGTTTTGGTGCATGACTTATATAATTTCTGAGATGAAGTGAGTTTCTAATGGGAAAATAATGTTGAGAATAATCTTTTATCAGCGAGTTTATTGAAACATGAACAAGATACAGGCTATGCACGCAATCCAAGTCACTGAGATATCAGGCACTGAACACTTCATGTTGACGTAATGGTTGTCAAAGTGACACCACAAGACGACAATCAAATCATTTACATTACTTTACAAGAAAAAGTACAACTCCAGCAGCTTGGCGTGCACTATTCTTGATGATGGCGGTAAAAAGGAAGGAGACCCATGCTTCCAACCCCGTTCGAAGCGATGAGCCGACTGCGGATGTAGTCCGAACTAGATTCGGATCTGAACAGGATCTGAAGCCTGCAAAAGTTGTATACCTGCGCCATAAAGCAGTTCCTTCGGTTTCAAAACCTGTCACCAACCTGTCATCGTGTGACGTCCTGTGCCTTTTTTGTGACTTGTGATAGGTCAAGTAAAAGAGGGCGCAAGAAAGCGAGCATTGAGGTAAAAGCACGTAGATAACATTATTATATAACTATTCTCAGATCGAACTAAGGTCTGGAATAATTTGGCGGTGGAGGCGCAGAGCGGCCGCGGGGGAGAGCGGAGAGGGAGGGCCTGCGGGGATCGTTCTCCCTCTCCTCCTCGGCCGCTCTGCGCATGCGTCTTAACCGCCAAATTCCAGACCTTAGTTCGGTCTGAGTATAGCGGATGTGTTCTGGGACTACTGGTTCGGCTTTTGGAACTCACCCGCTCTTTCACTACACCACACCCGCTCCCTCATCCACATCAACGGGCAGTGCACAGGTCGTTGATGGAGGTCTTGTCTAATCGTTAAAGTTAGCAATTTCTGGAACGTGTAGCAAATTTATAAATGCGTGAAATTTTGTTGAAAATTACACTAGACTGTGTTGTTAAGTTTTACTAGTTAAGATTAAATATTTCCAGATTACCTTACTGTGCAGCGTCCGCCAATCAGACACTCACACTCACGTCTCTCGATGCGTTTGGGCTCGAACTAACAAGGTGCGGGGGGCGTGGGCTGTCCTCCTCGTCGAGCTGTTCTCCTCGCTGGAGCTGGAGCTGCAGCTGGAACTGGATCTGGAGTCCCGGGTGCGCCGCCTGGCCCGCCGCCTGGCCCGCCCCCTGGCCCGCCGCCTGGCCTGCCGGTGGCCGCGCTGCACAGTGGCGCGCTGCGCCGGGAGCATCGCCTCCAGGTCCAGGCGCGCCTTGTGGCCTCGCAGCACGGTGTAGTTGCGACGCAGGTCGCAGTGCAGCAGCTTGGAGAGCAGCGCGCGGCGCAGCAGGGGGCCGAGCTCGCGGCGCAGGGAGGACGCCGACTGCCCCGGGTAGGCGGGCCCCAGCACCGCCAGGATCTCGCCAAAGCGCGCGCCGCGCGGCTGCTTCTCCTGCACCGACCCCACGGCGGTCACCACAGCGGCCACCGTGAGTGCGGGCCGCGCTGGAAAAGGCGCAGTTCATATCATCTCAAGCAGTGACGCGCAGACGTCCGCCTCCTCATCGGCCCCCTTCCTTGTCCACTTTCTTTAAAAAAACAAAACAAAAAAAAACCCATCAATTTTCGAGAAATTTGACAATTTGTTTTAAGAAATTATGGTTTCTCCCTTGATATCCCTCAGCCAGTTGCACCCCACCCGGCCGCCTACCTTTGCTGGCCACTGGGAAGTCGCCCTCCGGGCAGCGTGGTCGCGCGCGGTCGTGCGAGGAGGAGCGCTGCTCCAGGTCGCGGCCCGGCCCCGGCCGCTCGTTGCGGTCCATAGCGCTACATAGGAAAAGAGGCGAAGTGTGAGCCCATCCCTCGTCGGCAGCGGCCATGTTGACGAGGAGTTATCAATCAGTTCTTAAGACATATAATCGCGTCGCCCGGACTGGTCAGCCACTGGCGGCCTTTGTCGCCATGACAACCAGCGTGCTAATCCTAACCTCAATCCGTTAGCGGCGTGGTTAAAAAGAGTGAACATATGGACAGCAAGCGACACCACAACGTAGAGGACGCCGTCGTCCAGTACCTGAGCAACAGGAAGATCCAGGATCTGCTCCGGTTAATCACTAGCCACCTGGCTGTGAGCAGGCCTGGTAAGTTACGTCAGCTTGTCAAACCTGCACCAGCAATAGTTGAAGACATCAGGCATTCATTTCGCGGAAACGCCACTTTGCAGATGATGCTGTGGCGTTCCTCAACGACCTGCTGCAGAGAGCCTTGCACTACCGGAAGTGTGTCGGGGAAGGACGTGGCGCAGTGGACGCTGTGGACGCTGGTCTTAGCCTGTTCGAGGTGAAGCACATCGAGGCCATCTTCAACGCAATGGACCCTTTTCGGAGGGGCGCTATATCTCTCATCCAGTATCACAACGGTTAGTGATTGGTCGCTGGACTGTACTTTTTGATATGACTTGCAGTGCCTCATCAGACAGTGTCATCAGACACCTCTTTTTTTTTTTCAAGGTATGGGAACTATGGGCATCGCCGATTACGAAAGGAGTCCCTGCGTCGACTCTGACGGGAACGTGGTAAAGGAGACCTTCATGCAGGAGGCGTAAGTACATCTCTCTGTCTCTCTCTCTCTCTCTGTCTCACGTGGATACTATCCGAAATTACCTGGACTGGTTAAAACTGCTCAGTACATACTTGAATCACAAGTAAGGATGGTACCCTGCCACGCTGTCGGCAATTCATGTTCAGTATGAAGTGTGGACGTCAGCTCAGGACCAGGTCAGGACGTCGAGCGAGTAGGATAGGTTGCCTACGCTACGGGCGGCGACCGGCTGGCGCCCCGCCCGCAGGACTAATAGCCATGACGGCCATGACCCGCGCACTCGCGCACGGCCGTCCCGATACGCTGTCCCAGAGCTTCCCCAATGCAATAGTGCTGCACAGTGGCAGCCCTGCACCTGCCAGCCCCTGCCCGCCGAGCACCGGGGGAGGAGAGGGAGGGGAAGGCTAGGGGTTGCATTGTTGACGGTCGCTAAGAGGCGGCAGCTCGCGGGGCGCTTCAGTCAGAGAACCGAGGGCGGCTCAAGCGCACGCACTTCTCACCGGGAGCGCAAACTTTCATCCGTCCTCAGTCCCTTCAAGAACCACCCCGAGCACCATGAGGGAATGCATCTCCGTCCACGTTGGTCAGGCGGGAGTGCAGACCGGCAATGCGTGCTGGGAGCTGTACTGCCTGGAGCACGGCATCCAGCCCGACGGCCAGATGCCCTCCGACAAGACGGTGGGCGGCGGCGATGACTCCTTCAACACCTTCTTCAGCGAGACGGGCGCCGGCAAGCACGTGCCCCGCGCCGTGTTCGTGGACCTGGAGCCGACGGTGGTGGACGAGGTGCGCACCGGCACGTACCGCCAGCTGTTCCACCCGGAGCAGCTGATCACGGGCAAGGAGGACGCCGCCAACAACTACGCGCGCGGCCACTACACCATCGGCAAGGAGATCGTCGACCTGGTGCTAGACCGCATCCGCAAGCTGGCCGACCAGTGCACCGGGCTGCAGGGCTTCCTGCTGTTCCACTCCTTCGGCGGCGGCACCGGGTCCGGCTTCACGTCGCTGCTCATGGAGCGGCTCTCCGTGGACTACGGCAAGAAGTCCAAGCTGGAGTTCGCTGTCTACCCCGCGCCGCAGATCTCCACGGCCGTGGTCGAGCCGTACAACTCCATCCTGACCACCCACACCACGCTGGAGCACTCGGACTGCGCCTTCATGGTGGACAACGAGGCCATCTACGACGTGTGCCGCCGCAACCTGGACATCGAGCGGCCGACCTACACCAACCTGAACCGGCTCATCGGCCAGATCGTCTCCTCCATCACGGCCTCGCTGCGGTTCGACGGCGCCCTCAACGTGGACCTCACCGAGTTCCAGACCAACCTGGTGCCCTACCCCCGCATCCACTTCCCGCTGGCCACCTACGCCCCCGTCATCTCGGCCGAGAAGGCGTACCACGAGCAGCTGTCCGTGGCGGAGATCTCCAACGCCTGCTTCGAGCCCGCCAACCAGATGGTCAAGTGCGACCCCCGCCACGGCAAGTACATGGCCTGCTGCATGCTGTTCCGCGGGGACGTCGTCCCCAAGGACGTGAACGCCGCCATCGCCACCATCAAGTCGAAGCGCACCATCCAGTTCGTGGACTGGTGCCCGACCGGCTTCAAGGTGGGCATCAACTATCAGCCGCCCACTGTCGTCCCCGGCGGCGACCTGGCCAAGGTGCAGCGCGCCGTCTGCATGCTGTCCAACACCACGGCCATCGCCGAGGCCTGGTCCCGTCTCAACCACAAGTTCGACCTGATGTACGCGAAGCGGGCCTTCGTCCACTGGTACGTCGGCGAGGGCATGGAGGAGGGCGAGTTCTCCGAGGCGCGAGAGGACTTGGCCGCCCTGGAGAAGGACTACGAGGAGGTCGGCATGGACTCGACCGAGGCTGAGGGCGAGGGAGGCGAGGAGTACTAGTGCGCTCCCAGGTGTGTGCTCTGAAGGTTTGTGTAAGAAATATCTTTGTTTTCCGGTTAGTGTCTACTGAGGGTCATAGATTTCATTCGTTGAACTTGACTTCTGTGACTAGCTTTGTGCTTTCTCACTTATTGATGCTGCCATTATTTTTCACTCTAAAATTTTACCAAGAATGTCTTGAATCCCTGCAATTTTGGTGTGTTTAACAAGCCTTCAGAGTAAGAGTGTCTGTGTGATTTATGTTTTAGAGCCACTCCTATGAGTATGTTTCATTGTGACTTGCCCGCCATGTCGGTTACATTACAAATGTCTGAGAATTTCAAATTTAACTTTTGTCTATTTTTGTAACAAATTAATAAAAATAAAAATGTTTCCACTTTGGATTTTATTTTGTTCCATTGTTTTTATTGATGCTAATGAGCTTGATCAAATTTTCATTAAGTATTACTAAGAAGCAGCAATATTGTACTGACACTATATAATGCTGATGAATCCCCTGTGACATAATCTGAGCAGTTTTAAAAAGTCCAGGTAGCTTTCACACTTTCTTATCAACATTTTTTGTTGTTTCAAAAATTAAGCACTTTTTACTAATTTCTAATCACAATTGCTAATGAGGACTGAAAAATTTGTATTTGTAGGCGGCGAAGTTTAACATCACTACTGCTCAGGACTCTGCAGACATTGAATTCATCGCAGCCTACTTGAACGTTTATGGCTTTCGTGGACAAGAGGACAAGCTATTAATGTGATGGTTCACAAATTGTTTCAAGTTTTAATGAAAACAGGAAAATAGAGATTTATGAACGAAAATTATTTTTCCCGCCAGTGTCTAGAAATTTCAATTCCAAACTTTTTTTGCATACCAGACAAGATCACTAATGTCCCTTCACAATCAGCAACACTTCAGAAACACGGAATTTTGTGTAGGAAACTTAGGACAAGATGAAGAGAAACACAATTGTCAGTCTTAGTATTGGTCTAATGGAAACCAGCAAGAACATACATTATCAGAGATGTAGCAACAATTTCAAAGACATTTTGACTACATGAAAAAAGTGTTATTCATCAGGTATGATACAGCAACACCTGGGAGCATTTGAATATGGGCGAAGTAAAGGAACATTTGAAAAATCTAGCAAAACTGGTCAATAACACGAAAAAGTCCTGTCTGGATTGAGGAGTGCAAGATATTGGACTGCGTTCATTGATATTGCAGTTGAATTTTAAAAAACAATGAGTAGCTCATGAGACACAAATTTTCTCCTCATTCGCACTTAGTAACAAAGTGTTAGTTAAAGAAAGCTATTGCCTTAATGCTCTTAAAATTAAAAGATAAAACCAGGTAGGTACCGAAAATATTGTTCAGTGTAATCTTTTCAATAACTCCGTCACATCCAGTAATATCAGAATAACTAGTTGCATCTCTTCAATCAAAGCATCTCTCTTTTGTTTCGTATATGTACTACAACTAGCTTTAATACTATTGCACAATCAAATACTGTTGAAGTATAATACATTATGGACATTGATACTAGTTCATTGAATCAATTCTTTGCTTTCACTAGCCTCACCTCATCAGCAGCATACACTAAAATCACAGAGTATTTCTTTTTATTAAAATAGACCAAATTATACCATGCAATCAACATGGTATTGGCTTTGGAGAGAATTAGATATGCCTACACTAAATTAATACTGATATCATAATAAAAGCGCCCCTCATTTTGAGGGCTCACTATAGTTCACATATCACATTAAAAGCATTCGTCTCCATGTCCATTAAAGGACAATGCCTTCCACCAATAACACATATTATTTACAAAAAAAAATTCCACTACCATAGTCGAACATTCCAGCAGAAACTTTCCAAATCTCTATGGGTGGAAAAGCAATAAATAATAATAACTTGACAGTCTGAGCTCGAAGCAGCCGCAGCAGCTTTTATGAAGCCCCAGAGCTCAGACCATGGTGCAGTCTTATTGAGTTCCCCGTTGGTTCCCCGCGCGGCGGAGCGGGGCGGCGCCCAGCATGGCCAGCATGGCGCTACCAGAATCATAGCTGTATGCTGATCGAGCTCGGTGGTGGCGATGGCTTCTGGTGCCCTGCAGACAAAAACACAGACTGTCACATGAACAGATTCGGAAATCTCTAATGCCATCCTCAAGGAAGAGATGTGCTTGAAATGCTTCTTTTTGGATGCATTTCAAATGCCCAAATCAACTTAACAGAACTCTCCGTTGTCGCCTATGGAGACCCTCTAATCTACACCGATCATAGAATGCAGGCGCACTATATTCGCAAATTTTACTCACGAGGATGTGTCAACATATTTTCCAAAATTTCATCAGTATCTCATGGTCTCAACTTCGTTATTAGTCTATGAAGTTTCACTGGCCCCTGGCCTCAAAGAAAGGGAGCACGGCGCACGAGGGCGATAGAGGCCGCCTTCGAGTGTACTCACTCTTCAGCAGCTCGTCCAGCTCGGTCTCGTTGTAGTACACGTGGAAGTCCTGGGGCTGCACGCCCTCGAACACGGCCACCACGGAGGGCTTCAGGTTGTAGAAGAAGAGCGTCTGCCCGCGCCGCGAGAAGTCCTGGGTGAGGGACTCGATGACCTGCGAAGAACCAGTCCGTCAAGACACAGCACGGAGGCAACCCACTCCAGAAACCAAAGAAAAAAACAACAAAAAGATCATGACGAGACCTAAGCTAGAATTACCTTGGCCGCCGTGAAGTCGGCGCCGTAGATGTGGGAGCAGTCGATCACCACGGGGTTGGTCTGCTTGATCGAGTACTTGGTGACGATGTTGCGCACGTAGTCCACCGAGGGGAAGATGAGGCAGCGGTCAGGGGTCAGCAGCATGTAGTCGACGCCGCCCTGGCTCTGCGAAGAAGCAAAGAAAAGCTTAGATACTTGAACTTTGAATCAATATCTTTGGAAATTCCCGACCAGGCGATAGATTAACACATTGAGTGCGGCGTGGCCGTATGGAGGTCACGCCCTGGGTTAAAAGGTGGTGCATTCCCAGGGCCGCACTTAATGTGTTAAATAGTTTCTATGTTCCGGCTCTTCCTGGACTACGATTGACTGAATTCTTCCTCAAGTGTCAGTGCCTTAAAGAGGCAAGATAAGCTACCGATAGTGATCCATTGAACGATACGCCGGGCCCAGAACTAGTCCAAACCCTCGAGGCAGTTATACAAGGAATGCGAGTATCCGGATGCTGCTAAGTGTCACTTGTTCTTGTCAGATGGTGGGGCAGGCGATACACTTATATTCAGAGATTTCTCCGATATCGTTTTAATATATCGAAATCCACCTCAAAATTACTATCAAAACTACGAGTTTTTGATATTCAACAAAAAGACAAAATAGACATAAATTGCAACCCCCAAGACCATAAAAATAATCTGAGATTTGGCGTCGATTTCGACATTGAAAACGATATTGATTCGATATCGAGGGCGGCTTACCTTGAGGATCTGCATGGATATCTTAGGTCTGGCCGCGTGGTACAGGATGAAGACCAGGTTGGTGCCGATGCCGATCACAATGCCAATCTCCAGCGCGAGCATGAGGCAGGCGACAAACGTCACCAGGCCGGGAATCAGGTCACTCTCTGTGGGGAGGAAAAGAACACACGCAATCAGATTGAGATATCAGGCAAACTAGATAAAATACTACGTGCACACATACTTGAAGTTCAGAGAATTTTGAAAAGCTTTTGTTCCAAAATTAATTTATTATTTAAATGAATTTTGAGTTTATCTTCAAATTTCACAATTGGAAAAAGTGCTAAAATTTGTGATTTTTTCTCAAATTTGTTAGTTTTAACTGAATTTCATTCTTCAAAATTTCCGGGTTTCGTGTCCCCCTCGAAAACTATACTAAAAATTAAAATGCTAATGTTGCCAGAAGAGTGAGCTCACTTGCTAACATTGTCACAGTTTTTCAAGTCAAGCAGTCGACTTACTCTTGGACCTCCAGATGGGGGCCACGACGCGCACCTCCACCATGAAGACCACCGCCGCGATGATGACGGCCGCGAGGGCGGACTTGGGGATGAAGGCGAAGTAGGGCGTGAAGAAGAGCAGGGCGACGATCACCAGGATGCCGGTGTAGAGGCCGCCCAGCGGCGTGCGTACGCCCGAGGAGTTGTTGACGGCCGAGCGGGACAGCGAGCCCGAGCCGGGGAAGGCCTGCACCATGGAGTTGGCGATGTTGCACAGCCCGATGGCGAGCATCTCCTGCGTCGCGTCCACGGCCTTGCCCTTGGCTGCAACGGGAGCAAGAGGTCAGATCAGAGATCAGGCCAGGGTCGGAAACAATGTGAGTTGAACTGCAACGGAGTTCCGCACTGCTCGCTTGGATTTCAACTTGGAACACGTCGGAATCCTTCACAAGCGTGAGTTGGGACTCCCTTTCCCGTTTGCAATTTCCCTGACTATCGGGGGAAAATGTTCGAAATAAAAACGAGAACGAGGTTAGTAAAGTCTGACCAAATTCCGCAACAGGACTCTGATCGTTGCTTGAAGTTCCCTGATGCTTTGGTGTGATTTTTTCTAAATTTCTTTTTGCTTGATTTTGCTTATTTGGTGACCACTCTGTTCACAATTGACATGTCAGCCAACCAAGATTACTGACATGGGGGTGTTCTCCAGCTGTCCTTTGCTTTTATTATAAGCGATAAATGGACACATTTGTTTAAATATATTCCTATATTTCTCCTCAATTTTTGCAGTAGCGCGCGACAAAGCAGAGATCCAAGGAAATAGTCCGAAAGGGTTGCGTAACGTCGCAATTCGCTGGTGTCATGCATGAGCGGCTGCTGAAGTGAAGCTATTAATTCTGCCCTTGAGTGTGATCGGATATGACAGCAGGACGGCGTTTGAAGTATGACCGATAAATTGGCACGAGTGATATAACCGCTAGGTTCCAAAACCAGAGTCGTCATCAATCTCAGAGCCAAAGGACCGAAACGGCACCGAAGGCTGTAAATTATGCCATCCGCACTTCATGAGAAATACAGCGACCCTCGCGAGAAGACTCTTGGTTTAAAGCGGAACAATTTTTATCTGAAAGAGGCGTGTCCTTGTCTCTATCTCAAGCACGCAACTTTTTAGACAGTAGAGCAGATGATAAATAAAATACCCCGCTATCTGGCGGCCGTGAGATTCCGCTGGCTAGTCAAACTATCAGAGACGTCTGACTCAGGTGCGAGAGGTCCATCATACTATCGCCAAATCTCGACTGTAACAGCCAGCCAACGAGAAACAAGGGAAAGTGCCCGCGGGCCAACAGCCGTAAGCAAGTCCAACGGAACTTCCCTTCCGCCTAGAGACAACAACAACAAGGTCCTAGGTGGCGTCATGCTCTCCCTGCGTGAGTCATGTTCTGGATGTTCTAAGTCACGTTCCCATGAGGTGCTGTGGGGATGCTGCACGCAGTCGTTTGAACCTGTTCACAATTCAATCTCCCATCGGCAAGCGCGGGGTTGGCGACCGTCTCATCGGGTTCAAAAACTAAAGCCTGCCGGCTGTCTCTTTTCTATCCCCCACAGCAAACAAACGTCGGGTTGAAACTTCCAAAAAAGAGAACTGAAATAGAAATTCGCCAATTTTGTCAAAAATATTTTTATTTTCATTTTTTTAGAAATAAAAATAAATGTTTTGTGGAAATTTTTCTTGTTAAATTTTTGGGAAAAATTCCCAGCCAGACCACTGTCCTGACCCGAGCGCTCACCGAAAGCCTTGCAGATGGCGATGTTCTCGAGCAGGGCGACGAGAGGCAGGACCACCACGCCCGAGCCCAGCTCCTGCACCATGTCGATGAAGCCGAGGGTGTCGTTGCCGCGGGTGACGGAGAAGGACGGCAGGGCGAGGGCGGGCAGGCCGGGCGGGATGTGGCCGATGACCTTGAAGGGCGCCTCCTCGCCGCCCTGCGTGAAGTAGTAGCCCAGCACGCCCGTCACCACCACCAGGATGGCGTTGCGGGAGGTGCCGATGAGCCACAGGCTGCGGTTCACGAGGCGCTGCAGGCCGGACTGCTTCTCCGCGTCGCTCGGGCCCAGCTCCACGCTCGCCACCATCTGAAGCAGAAATCAAAGGTTTAAATATTGACGTCAGATATTAATGTTTGTTAGAACACAGGAATCATGCTGAGGAATCAGTCAATACTATAAAAGGTGATTTCGATTGGATTGAGTTGTTGAGATACGCCCCTTGGAATTTCTAACAAATAAAGAATGTGAACAAATAATTTTTCTTTCAGAGCGCGTCAATATACTTGCAGATTTTTTTGGTAGAATTTTTCAAATTGAAGCATCCCGGGCCCGGCCCGCCTAACCCCAAAATATATCCACACCCAAAACACAATCGTACATTATTTCCCCAATACTTTGGGGTACTGTACCCTCATGAGCAGGAGCACGATGATGCAGATGAAGCCCAGGACGGGGTCCCAGAGCTTGGCGTTGTGGATGTCGTCGAACACGCTGGTCCAGATGGAGATGAAGGTGGAGCCGCTGGCCTGGATGCCCAGGATGTCCTTCACCTGCGTCGAGACGATGATGATCGCCACGGCCGAGGTGAAGCCGGAGGACACCGGGCCCGACACGAAGTCGATGATGAAGCCTGAGGCACACGCACGCAGAAAGACATTAATTACAATCAATAATTTCTACTATCTTCGATGACATCATGTCTTCCCATTCCTAAACCAATTTGGAATGTGGTCACGTCTCATCATCTGTTCCCGTGGAGACAGGTGGAGAGCATCGCCAAAAAGCGAAGATCAAGTCGGAAAATTAGGGGAGGTTGGGGAGCGGCTGGGGATATGCAGCGCGCTCGCGGCTCCGGTCAGAAGACACGCTTTTCAACGCAGGAGTGCGTGGCGGGGCGGAGCGTGGCCGGGCGTGGCGTGGCGGGGCGTGGCGGGGCGTGGTGGGATCGCCCCGGCAGAACGTCGCGGCCAGCACACTATGACTCGCGGTGATGCAGCTCTTGACTCGAAGGCCGCCCCACATTCTTCCATTGCATGTCCTGGCCTGAGCCTAGCTCTGCTAATTCTCAGCTTTACGACGAGCGGTCTTATAGCTCCGCGCCTCACATTCCGCGCTATCGCCATCAGCAGAGGAGCGAGGACCCGGAGGCGACGCGGCGCACCAGACACGCTGTGACGCGGCCACCACGGGAAGTCCCCCTAGCCCCGCGTGGGGTACAACATACCTGAGGCACGAGGGAAGTTCCCTAACCGCTCGCGTGGGGTACGACATACGTGAGGCAGGAGGGAAGTCCCCCTAGCCTCGCGTGGGGTACAACATACCTGAGGCACGAGGGAAGTCCCCTAACCGCTCGCGTGAGGTACAACATACGTGAGGCACGAGGGAAGTCCCCCTAGCCTCGCGGTGGGTACATGTGTGGGGCAGCACGAGGGAGACAGACTGACACTCATTCGCTACGCCCCCGCCCCTTCCCCGCCCGGCTATTGTGCGCCCAGTCCTAAGATTGAGATGCCGAGAGGATTCGCTACGGACACACGAGTCTTCCCGCAGACTATATCTGGCAGGTGTCAGAAGTGACGCTCAACTCATTTTGCAGCGCTCTAGCATTCGACACGCGCATAGTTTACACACGTGACGCAGTGCATGCCAATAGCTGGGCCATGGGCGCCATGGGCCATGGGGCACGTGCGGGACACGGACACTTACCCAGCCCCAGGATGCCCATGAGCAGCTGCACGATGCCGGTGAGGAAGCAGAGCAGCACGGCGACACTCACCCAGCCCCAGGATGCCCATGAGCAGCTGCACGATGCC
>CABIKL010001396.1:0-15579 GCA_902196195.1 Aptinothrips rufus
AAAAAAAAAAAAAAAAAAAAAAAAAAAAAAACCCTACAAAAATCAGTAAATATCACAACTTAATGTAGTACATAAAAAGTGTTGCAGCAATTTTCTGGAGAGTTCTGACCTCATATTTATAACAAAAAAAAAAAAAATGATTTCCTCTACACTTAACAAATAAGCAAAACCTGCATTAACTTACTAGAAAACAGATGGCAGACAACAATACTCACCTCTCTCATCAGCTGATCTTCAAAAAGGTAAAGTTCTCCAGTCGGTAAAAATGCCATGAAGTTGAAGCAGACCACCGTGCACAAGAATAGCTAAAGCCAGAAACTAAAACCAGAACAAGGATACAAATTCATTTAACTTTCTTACTTGCACAATAAGTAATGAGCATTATGTGTTGTCTCAAAAGATAATTGTTTGAGCACTGTAACAAATGAAATGCTAAGGGCAACCAGAGCAAAGTAAAATGTGGCTCTCAAAAGCAAATATAAATCCCAAAATAAAATGAAGGACAACCTTAAGATACCAAAAAGTGGAGAACCACACTGAATACATTTACAACAAAATCCTTTACAAATTCTATGCATTCTGTGTCATTCACTGTAAGCAAAGATGTAGCTCCAAGGCATGAGAAGAAATCATATCACTCAGAAGCTATCAGTACTATTCTCACATTGACAAAATAAATCGATGAACAAGTATGTTCTGACATACATTCTTTTCACCAAGCACTTTGATACTCAAGTGAAGGCTCTCCACTCTCCATACACAATTACAATCTTAACAGTCTATTCTAGTCATAAATGTATTTATATTTATAAATGTGTATGTATATTTAAATATAGATAGGAATAAACATTTTGTATTTATTTGTTCTGAAAACGACAAGCGGTTTCAGACATTAATAAATCATGAACACATTCAGCTCCGCACCCCTCCCCCCTTCTCCCGAGAAAAAAAGGAGAAAAAAGTCCTTTGGCAAGGTAGGTACACATAACATTCACTTTGAACTTAGAAATCTGTGATTTACAGATATAAACAGCTACAACTAAAGTACTTTCTTTTATGTTCACATTTTAGTTTGGTCACAATAATTTAGCATCAGCATAAATTTTCTGCTATAATGCATATATATGATTTCTGTATCCACGACTCCTTCAGCACTCAAAAAATAGAACCATTTTCATTGATTGGTGCAGTAGAACATTTGTACACTGAAGTCTATCATGTAAAATAAACATTACTTATTGGAAGCCAAATTGTTCCACAGCTTAACTTGCCCAGTTCCAACAGGGAGAAACATGAAAAAGCATAACATTTATTTGAAAGTGAGCACAAATATAAAACTGCTTTACACAAGAAGATGAAATCAGTCTTAGAAAAAATCAAACTTACAAAAGCTATCTGCAACTGAAGATTCAAAGTAAGAGGTAAGCCAGTCATAAATAAAATCTCCAACAAACACAAATGAACTTTTCTGAAAATTCAATACCGGACACTGGGAATAGAGCTGAAGAAGCCACATTTTCACACATATTTGCTATTCCACCCTTTTTCTTGACCACACATGTGAAATAATGGTTTCTCACATCCATATTGAATTCCCAAATATATCGATCTTTTATTTTATCCCCTCAAATTCGATATCAGTGAGTTTTACTCTTTGCAACAAAATACAAATCTTATCTGCAATGCAGCAGATGTTTCCAATACAATACAAATATCTAATATTGGAAGAATATTTTAAGTTGGAGAACTCACAAATGATATTCATCAGACCAACCTCTTTTGCTATAATATTAATAAATTAAATCACAAGCATAATTAAGTTACCCAAAACCTGAGAATGATTAACTTTGAAACGTTAAATCAAATACCTAAAAGTGAGACTTAAAACTCCTTGCTACAAAAAAATTTACATTCATGTTTACCATAACTGTTCCTTGGTATTTCAATCAGCCATGTAACACAATAATACAATATATAGAAGGTAATTCAAAAGATCTCAATCCCAACTTCAAAAAGTGAACATGTTTGAGAAAACTGACAGCTTGAGTATCACAATAACACAAAAAGTCCTGTGGTTATCAGCTCAAACCAATCTCCTCTAATGTTCACTGAGATTTAAGTTTTCTTCCCTAATGCTCACTGCAACTGAAGTTTCTTAAGTTCCACACACAGTTATCAATATTGAACACTATTTTATGATGAAAGACTCCTATTGCTTGAAGTTGCAAGGTCACTAAATAAAAACTTCCAAATTCTAAAGACAGAATTTTGTTCTTAACAAAGAGATCGCACTGAGAAAAAAACAGCACCAAAACAAGCAAACAAACAACAAAATGATGCACAGCCTTCTTAGAAATCTCTGTCAAGTAGAACAAATATCACAGGCACCACCGGGCAGCACAGACAGGAGGGTTCAACACACACAAGAAAAGTTTGAATTACTTTGATTACTTGCACCGAACCCTTCTGGTACATCTGCACATCCCCTGTAATTTTGTTTGAACTCATTCAAGAAAAATAAATTATCTTGCACATTGGAATGAGTCATACAATATCGAACACTATATGTGCCAACGCTAAATGAAACGTGGCGGACCAGTGTGATGAGAATACGGGGGAGGCACTCCTTGAGGTGGACAACCTAGATATCGATGATAACGGTGACGTCCATGGCTTGGAGCAGGACCAAGTCCATGAGGATGCACGTGATGTACATTCTGTGAGGCTTGCATCACTGGCTGAGAGTGGGATGAATGAGCAAGCTGAGCAGAATGAATATTTCCATCTCCTAGATCCAGTTCCAATTCAGTTTGTTCAGCAAGTTGCAACTGACCGAATGATGCAGTTGCCATAGCAACATCTGGCATTATGTCTGACAAATGTCCATCGCTACAAGAGCTACTCCCGGCCTGCAAAGAATGGAATTTAAAAAAAAAAAACGATAAATGTTGAAGATTTGATTCCATTTTTATCGGTTTAAGAATATTGCCTATAGTCACATTTACCTCTCCTGCCATTCTGTACGTCTCCCCTTCAGTGACAACCGCAGGTAGCTCACCACGGTGAGAACGGGGTAAGGTCACTCGTCGTCCAGAGCAGCTTGAACTACTAGCCACATTATTATCCGTTTCAATTTCCATAGCCATATCTATCTCGTCTTCAGTATTAGAGTAGCAGGCAGCATTCTAGAAATATGTTAAATGCAATCAGATGATGGTTTAATGTAAATAAGATGCTGTCAATATCCAAAATTGGTATGCCACGTACCTCCAACAATTCAGCCACAGCATCTGGTAGATTGAATTCCCGTACCACTCTAAGACGAACTTGTCTGTTGACTCCATGACGAGACGAAAGTGGCAGAGATACAGCTCTTTGAACACTGACACTCTGTCTAAGCTTTTGCTCCCTCTTCAGCATTGCAGACATAGTGGCTGGCTCTGGCACTAAAAATAATAACAGAATATTTAAATTTCCATGTCCAATTTAGAATAAATCAGTGACAAACGATTAATAATTCATTTACCAGGTATAGCTGCAGCTAGTACATCAACTGGTACATTCACCGGTCGAGGGCGAGGTTTATCTTCCACCATATAGAGAGTGTCAGGAATATCTCTAATGAATCGATTCCTCCTCAATCGAGACATCTCAACATCTGGTACTAAGTGATCTTCCAAGAGAGCCTAGAGGAAGTAGGAAGAAAACATTTATAATTTCATAAATAATTTAAAAGGAAGAATTAATTTGGATCAAGACAAACAATTTCCTGCGACCACAACACTTACCTTGCACTCTTCATAATAAGGCATAAAAAGCCGAGGTCTAACGAACAATCCATTGTTCCTTGTGCCTCTGACCCAAGCATCCAATCTTAGCGCTGAGATACTGTGGCGGTCATCTCCAATCATATGACTTGGTGGAGTGCTCACTAAACCTCTTCGAATTGCCTACGTTCAAAAGTATAAAAATTAAGAAAACATACCAGTAAAAATAAAATTTTCACAGTGTTTTAATCATACTCTTACCTGAGTCAATACTTCACTGTTTGGTGGCAAAACATGATCCACTCTTACTAAAGGCAACAGTTCACAAAGAATTTCTCGAAGTTCTACATCACTAAGATCCCTCTTTTTCACGCCTTTGCGAGCTACAGAGTGAGCAGTGTGATTCAGAAGATTTGGTTCTGTGGAAATTATGAAGAAGTACAAAATTAAGACCTTAGGACAATGAAGAATAAAGAACTTCACATTAAAAAGTAACATGTAAACATTAGAGGATAGAATACCTCGATCTTCCATGCGTCGCACTAACTCCTGCTCACCCCATTTCAAGACAGCCTGAAGAACTTCCAATTCACTTGCCTAGGAGGTACAATTCGTGCAGAATGAATAAGAATGCAAATAGTCAATGAACATAAAATTGAAAGTTAGGGAAAGTACAGAAAATACCTGTAAAAAGTCACTCTGAAGAACCTGTATTAAATGCAACTTGTCCAACTGATGAAGTACAGGACTTGAAGCTACTTGAGAAAATTCCTCTCGAAGAAAATGAAGAGCTTGACGATGGACCTATTAAAAAAAGGTTGATCAAGTCAGTACAAATAAGCATATGCATTTGTAAGCTAGAGAGACAAAGATATGTTTTTGAGTGAAAGGACAAACTGATACACACCCAAGCAGAGCCATGAGGCTGACTACTCCATTTTAAAACTGCAGGAAGAGCATCTAACGTGAGCCACTCAAGAATAAGATCCTCACAACCTTGAGTAACTATATCAAGTTCTAAGAACCGACCCATTTGATACAACTCCATAGCCTCTTCCAAAGCACTTGGTCTTGTTCGACCAGTGTGTGTCAAAGCTTGAACCTTGAAACAAAAAGAAACAAAAAAATAGACACTACATGTCCAATAATGTACATCAAAATTGATATTGACTACACTGAAATGTTCACTACAGAAAGTGTAGATTCCAGTTACACGAAATTTCTTACCTCTCCCAAACTACCAGAACTACCAGCACAACCACCACCCCTCAGAATAAGAGATAGGTCTACTGTGTCCAGGTAGATAGCATGTAATAAGACACGTGCATATCTTTTAGGTATCACAAATTCATCCAAGACGATCCTAAATAAAAGAATTGAAAATTTAGATAGATACTTGGATTGACTATGGAGATCCATGAAAGCTGAACCATTTATAAAGCAAGAACACAATGAAAAGCTTTACATGCCTTGTTGGGATGTGAAGTGCTCGCTCAGTATGCTCTTCTCCAGATCTAGTTCTCCTTTGAATAAGATTCCTGAAGAATGGTGAACGTGCGGACAGAAGTGCTTTATGGCACGGTAGCTCTAACTTTGGTCGAAACCCATATTCTGAGCTTCCAGAATCTGGCCGCCGACAATCACCATCAGAAGTAAAAACTAATGCAGCATCTGCATAATCCCCAGACTCAAGAAGGTATCGAAGATCGCGTTCCAAAGGGTTCAAGGTACCAAATTCGTTGCCAAGTCTTCGTAATAAAGCAATTCTGAAAATACAAAACAACGAGATGAATAGTTGCCTCAATGGCTGCACTGAACATGCAAAGATAACGCTATCACTGCTTTCATCACCTTTCTGGATTGCCCTCCAACGGTCTCAAATCTCCTGTGTATAGATAGCGGAGTAATGATGAAAACATTTCAACATCAACTCCAGGGGTACGTGGCTCAACTCTTACACGCGCTCCATGCACTGGGTAACCAGCAAGCAGATCTCGAAAGTAAGGGCATCGAGCTGATAGAATAGCTCGATGAACAGGGAAACAGATGCCATGAAAGACAAGATCCACATCTGTACAGTGTTTGAAGTCAAATAAAGTAGAAAGATCCTGTTTGTATGTTGCGGCTGGAGGCCGTGCCAACTCTGCCTGGACACAGAGGTCTTTGAGAGCAGCCAGAGCCTCATACTCTTCAACAAGACCCGCTAGCTCCAGAGGACCCCAATCACTCACGAGCTCTCGCAACACACGGCCATGGTCACAAGCTTTTGAAGATCGTCTTTTCCGCATCCACTTTTTCCGTAAAGTGGCAAAACTTGTACCCTTCTTTTTCCTTTCCCTAGAACAGAAAGTCAAATTTTTCCATTAGAAGAATTTTTGACAACGACAAAGATTTATTGATTAGCAGAGGAAGAAATGACAGAAAGCTCTGTGGCTTATTTTACCTGACTAATAAACAAAGTTGATCATTGGTCCCAGATGGCACAAGGCCTGGGCTTTGATTAGAAGACAAACGTGCAGCTTGTGCAGTAGATCCAACTGAAGAACCAGAAGCACCCGTCATGGCAGAGCCAAGAACTCCTTGACTTCCTGTGCTCCCTGGACCACTAGGACCACCTGGGCCCCCCAGCCCCCCAGCTGGGTTGGAGGCCGAAGCACCCATCCTCTCACACATACGGTACACCAGAAAGCAATATCATTGCAGCTGTAAAAAAAAATGCAAAGAAATTAATCATGTTAGAAAGATTCATTAACAAAGAGAAGCTGAAGATTTTGTGAGGGAAATCATACTGTATTTCATGTTATACAGGATGTACATAAGAGATGTCAGAATTTACTTCGACCCAAACGAGCAAGACAAGTCTCCAGCCCTACTTATATACAGCCATAGGCATTAAATTTTAACACTTCATGTTTGAGACACAAAAATAAAATAAAACATTTAGCTGATATTGCAGAGACTATAAGAAAAAATGGGCAGTGTAATTTGAATGAGTGCCATACTACCTACTGACAGTAAATTTTGAATCATGACGGAACTTCATACCACATGATCCAGAAATCTGAACTAGTTAACATTAGTAGCATCAAAGCTGTCAGTATACAAAAGTATTGAAATAGAAAGCATTCAGAGCTCACACATGTTACATTTAAGAAACTGTTTCAAGAACAACTGAGGTAATCTCAATGATTGAATCATTTCTTCATAAGAAATTGCACATGACTGAATCAATAAAAATTTTAATTGAGGCTGACAAACGCGTTTACTATCTCCAGCAAACGATAAGAGTATCAATAACGACTTCGTAATAATCGTCAGAAACATTCCATCAGCAGTGCATCTTTAAGTCAAACAGACGGAGTGAAAGAAAAAGTACCCAAGAAAACAGCCCAAGAGCCCAATAAACCCAAAACAAAGTTAGATAATATTCTCTGCTGGTGGAACAAAGAGACGGAATTGTTTTAAAAGATCCGTAGTCCTGCTAAATTTGGACTGTTTTCACATAAGTGTTTATATCAATATAATCCTTAAATATATGGTCGAAACGTCAAGACTTTGACACCAGAAAACACAGTAGAAATCTGAGAAAAGTCAGGAGAAGATAAATTAAGATCAGGATTGGGACTCACCTGCCGAAAGTTTCTTCATTTCTACTGCCAAGAGAAATGATAACTCCTCATAGGTAGATAAATATTGTGTCACTAAATATCAGTTACCGAGAGTAGCCATGTTGCCTTGGCTCTTCACATTCTTGCGCAGCCTTCTACTTTCGGTCGGGAGAAATTTTCGTTATTAGTATGAGAAATTGCGAGGTCGGAGAAAGTACTCAGCCCTTTGGGCACGCAATGCCATTCGATGTTCTTCTTCAGTTAAAAATAATAATTTGACGTATTTGACACAAATAAATGCATTCATAAGAAAAAGTTGCATCTAGAGCAGTTAAGAAATGAGAACAACGAGTCTTGTTCTTTCCAATTCCGGACTTGATGGTTGCTGGCAATTCCCCGAACAAGGGCTGCGGCTGCACCTCGAAATCAGTCTGGCGAATTGGTCCTGGCTCCTGCTGTCAAGTTCATAGAGGGGTTCATAGGGGTTTATCTAAAGGGCTGCTAGCCTGCGGTAGCTCGCGGGACTCCTGGCATATTTGAGTGCCGAATATGAGCGATTCTGGAGCAGTGCTGGAGTTTCTTAGAATGGGGGAGTGGGGAGTGGGGGGTGTACAGCGTAGTGTGAGGGTGTGCCAGCAACTTCCCCCTCACGCTCGCGGGGGGGCGGAGCCAGGCAGGCTGCTCCGCTCCCGTTCAGTTGACATCCCTGTCGCGTGGAGACTAGGTCAAAGTCCGCAGGAAGGGTAGCGGGATGGTGGCAGCCCTGCGGGCCCTCCGGATAGCGCTCGCCGCCCTGCAAGCCCTGCAGGCAACCCTTATTGCAAACGTGCCCACAGTGAATGCCATAGCAAGGGGGACCCCAGTCAGGGAGAGAGAGTTCCCGTTCGTTGCAGCTTTCGGTAAGTTAAGATAGTTATATCTCCAGCCAATTCAAGTCCTCTCATGGTTTATACGCTTTTCTGGACAATAATTCAACCAATTTTGGAGAGAATTTGATCCTTATCTCCTCCGGTTCTATGCGCAGTGCGTCGAACGGGCACTTGCACCGCTATCTTGCTGACGGAGAACTGGCTGCTAACCGCTGCTCACTGTTACACGATGAGAGGCCGCTCGGACGACAACCCTTTCCTCACTGACGTGAGTACCGAACGCGGAGGGAGGGAAGGCCGCGGAGCGCTTGAGATGACGCCAATAGCGTGTGAGGCGCGACGGGGTTGTATTCGCTGTGCAGGTCTACGCTGGGCTGGTCGACGTGCAGCAAGGGTGCGGACCAGCCTGCCAACACCGTGAGTCTCACGTCGCTCACATCCACCCCCACTTCCGTCCTCGCGCCAGCCGCTCCTTCTACGACGATGCCCGCCACAACAACCTCGCCCTTCTGCACGTCAAGAAGGCCTTCTGGGTGGACACCGCCTGGGTGCGGGCGGCTGTCCGAGCCTCGGCGCCCACCAAGGGTACACGAGCACGTTCATTTCATGCTGTTTGATTGGTTTCTTTCGCACAGAAGGAGAACAAATTATTATTGTTGTTTGTTGATCTTGTTGTTGAGTATGATGTGCTGTTGTCATAATAGCTTCGTCAGACTTGTGCGACATGAGACTATTGATGATGAAATGTCGCAGTTCTGCGCACAAATTTATCAATTCTCATTACCATAATGTCTGTAACATATTGATAACTTCGTGAGCAGCTCTGTTTGTTGTGGCAGTGTGCTCGTGCAAGGTGGTCGGCTTCGGCATGGGCGCCGTGGGGCCCCACGCCTTCTCGCCCGGCCGCCTGCTCAAGGCGGAGCGCGTCCCCATCCTGCCGTCCAAGCTGTGCCCGCCCTCCAGGACCACCCCCATGCCCAGAGCGACTCTCTGCTCCGACTCCAAGGTCGGCGTCGCCCCCTGCCTGGGCGACGCGGGGGCACCCGTCATCTGCGACGGCCTGGTTACAGGTAATTCCCCAAAGTATTGAACCTCGTTTGAAACGGTGGACGAACAACAAATCTTGATTGTCAGAAGCGAATGTTGGTACCAATATGTGACCTACTAAAACTTCAGTTGCTGCAATCCATTTTTGTCTACTTCGACCATCTTTTTGGCTGCAGTTACCAACACTCCGATTACTTCACATGAAAGTTGACAAGTCAGTCGAGTTGATCGGGCCATGTTTCGGCTGGCGGTGCAGGCATGGCGCTGGGCGTGTACGAGAGTCAGTGGGAGTACAACAGCCACACCTTCTACTGCGGCTTCTTCAAGTCGTGCAGCCTGTTCGGCCTGTACGCCGCCCTCGAGCCGTACGACTCGTGGATCGACAGTGTTGTGTTCCGCTCGCCCGGGGGCTCACCCGGGGGCTCACCCGGGGGCTCACCCGGGGCCTCGTCGACCACCAACGGCAGCGAAGTGAGCGACCCGGACGGAGACTGCTGACCGCATTGCTGGATTCAAACAGACCGCGCCTCGCCTCCCATGACTTCTAAAATGGTTATCGGGTGGCGCTTGGTTGTCACTCACGAAAATGGTGAGCTCCTCATATGTTGGCGAGGATAAGCCTAGAGAATTTTCTGCCATGTGTTCATTTTCTTGAATTCTACGAGAATTCTCTTCTCAAAGCTCAGTTTCTGTAAGCTGTTAAAACTCAAATTTCACTGCCAGAACTATTCTGTCCAAGAAAGGATGAACGTGATATTTTAGCAAGTATCTTCTGAGGTAATCGTTATCTTCGTCTTACACCAAGTATTCATAAACTGTAAAAAAAATAAAAAGCTCACAAAAAATCAAAATAATTATGAAAATAAAGTTAAGGATGAAGTCGAGTTCGACATAAGCCAGTATGCATTTGTGTAAATGAAGATTCTCCTCATTCCGTGAGTGCGCACACTAAATTACTGCGTACAATTTTGTGCGCAGCTGCGCTCTGTTTTAAACAAACGCAGCTTGCGCACGACGCTGCGCACAAATTTGTACGCAACTGTGCACATATTTGTACGCAGTCACGTACAAATTGCAGCGCAAGGTGTGTTTGTTTAAAACAGAGCGCAGCTTGCGCACGAAAATGTACGCAACCATTTAGCGTGTAAAAAGTCGATAAAATATTTTGAAACGCAGCTTTTTTTGTTTTACGGAAATGAGAGAACGCCATGATATCGGAGGTCACTTAGTTGTGCATGCTGATGACGGCGGAACAGAGGAGAGAAGATCCGGAAGTAGCGCTGTTCTCATGTCTCGGTGCGATGCTCGGTTGTTTTCCCTCCCTGTGTCATGCCCCGAGGCTGGCTGGCCGGCTGACTGGGTCCCAGGGCCGCAGTCAGGTGGAGCCCCGCCAGGTCTTCTCGCAGGGGCTGGCCGTAAGGCGGATGAAATGAGAACTGGACTGGTTCTCAGTCGTCCCGGCCCGGGTAACTTTCCACAAGGTCACGGTCAGTCTCAAGAAATTAACTCGCCTATCGTGTCTCGCGATGGCCGATTCCTTCGGACATTAATTTTGCTCGGGTTGTGATTTTCTGCATAGTATACGCTGCTTTTGGAATTCCTGTAAATTTACCGTAATTGCTGACGATAATTTCAAAACTACGGGTAGTTCAAATTACCGAAATAGTTTTAGCCTGACAATTTTTTGACCATGTGGCCTAAATTACCAGCAATTTTTTTATGGCGATTATGACCATATTTCGGAACGCAGTGCGGTACATCTCTGAAACCTGCAGGGGTGACCTGCTCGCCTGGTCCCCAGTGCCTATGACGCAAGTAGTGTCGCGTACATTTAACTCTGTTTCCTCAGTTTAACCACTTTATTAGTCGGGAGGATGATGGAGGTGCGCTGTCCGGTGTGTTTTGGTGGAGGGGCGCCGTGTGAGTGACATGGCGTGACGCGATGGGGCGTGAGATAATAGCGCGGTCATGAAATGACAGACACGTCGTGTGACTGCTCCAAACTCAGCTGCACTAATGTCAGAGTGGGGGGAGGGGGGGGGGGGCACAGAAAAACCAAAACCCAGAATCTTGGGCCACCCAACCCGGAAACCAACAAAGGTAAGAAAAATGTTTTTGGAAGTGATTTTGAGACGTGTTGCAAAATGATCAGGAAGCTTCGAAACGCGTTTTAGAATAAATCTCTTTTTTTTTTTTCGTTGGGTTTTGGGTTGAGTTGCCCCAGATTCTGGGTTTTGGTTTTTCTGTGTGAGGGTTAGCTTGGTGTGACTGACTGACCCGACCGTGAGGTGGACTCATTCTGTTGTTTGCGGTGAGTTACTTGGTATTCTACCCCCAGCTGTGGCTTGCTGGCTTGCTGGCTGGCTGGCTGGCTGGCTGGCTGCTGGCTGGCTGGCTGGCTGGCTGCTGGCTGGCTGGCTGGCTGGCTGGCTGGAATCGCCTCCCGTGCCAAGAGGCGCTGTTTCTCTGGCAGTTGGTTCATCACAACAGTAGTGGCCAACTTGTCCTTCTCCGGCCTCGAGCCGCCCGCCCCCGCGACCAGAGGAACCCCGCGCCAGCTTGCGCTAACCAACCGGACTAACGACGACCAAAACTTTTCAATTCGATATTGGATTCGGTCTCCGTCGCGAACTCTGAACGGTGTGCCGGCTAGAGCTCCACTTCCAGCTTCCAGGCGCTGGACACCGACTGGTTGCCGAGGCAGGCCTGAGCATTCTTCAGCAGAGATGAGCAACGTGATCTCCATCTCACTCGCTCTCCATACCGGCACCATCGCTCTGTCTCACTCGCTCCTCATGCTGGCCGCATCGCTCTGTCTCACTCGCTCTCCATACAGGCGGCGTCTCTCTCTGTCTCGCTCGCCCCGGCCATGACCCGCTGTGCTGAGACTATCTCGCTCGCTCTTCCAGCGGCTGATGACGACTGTTCGTGTTGCAGAGGACAAGGAGCTGGTCGTCCCCCTGGACAACGACGCGTGGCTGGTTCGCTTCCTGCGGCCCTGCAAGTACTACCCCGAGAGCGCGTACGAGTGTGTGAGTATGCTAGTGTAATTCCAAAGCGAGAGGCGCTCCAAGTCCGCCCGGGT
This sequence comes from Aptinothrips rufus, assembly GCA_902196195.1. Lineage (NCBI taxonomy): Eukaryota > Metazoa > Arthropoda > Insecta > Thysanoptera > Thripidae > Aptinothrips > Aptinothrips rufus. Next base: position 12,377 of record CABIKL010001396.1, read on the forward strand.
CGGCCGGTCATGTAACAACACCGTGTAACACCGCTGCGGAGGGGCGGGGCGGGGAGGGGAAGGGAAGGGGAAGCACCGAAGCATTACCTCCCAGAAGTGTCGGACGCCGCTCACGAAATAAAGGAGGTCGGCACTGTCAACAAAAAAATAAAAAATGATTCTAGTTTTGGGGCGCCCTTCGCGAGAAACGGGGGATAAGTAACACAAATTTTGACATATTTTGGTGTTATTTTGAGGGTTGTGCAGAAACGCTTTTTAGACAGTCCTGATCATTTTGATGTAGCTCTCATATTGACACCCAAAAATTCCGAAACTCGAGTTACTGTTTCTCGCGAAGAACACCCCAGAACTGCTATTCTTTTTTACGGTGGGATAACGTGAACACTAAAGTAGTAATATCTGAATAACGAGTCTTAGGCAGATATTACTACTCACTAAGGTCAAAGCCTACGCCGCGTACTGTGGCATTCATGTCCTTCGAATGTAGTAAATCAGGCTAATTACTCATCGTATTACAGCCCGTATTGTCAGTTAATTACTTCCGTGAGGGAAATCAGTGTTCTGCGTATAATTATTCTTTTTTCGCCTCTAATTCTCTAATCGGAGAATGAGTGTGTGAATGGGCCGCCCGTGGGACGCGGTATCACGATCGCATGCCTTGTCGCATGAGCGCCATCACTACTGGCAGTGACATACCAGGGCCGTGCTGTCCCGGAGGTGTACCGTAGGCATATGCACCATCTGACAGCAATTCGGTTCCTCTGTTGCAGATTAAGCGGTACTTCGCGTTCAAAGCGAAGCACAGTAACGTGTACGACAGCCTCCTACCGAGCAAAGAGAAGAACATATTTGAAGCCAACATCCTCACCGTCTGTCCCAACCGGGACCAGTTTGGCAGGCGTATGCTCATCCTGGAGCTTGGAAGTAAGTGCAGTTTTATCAATTCAGTTGAACCATGTTTTATAAAAGATCAATTGTTAACATGCTAGATTTGCAAAGCATTTTTTTTTTTTCAAATGACTCTTTACATTGTATTTTATCACTTTTTCATGTCCAGTATCTTTTTAGTGTGTCTTTCACTCGTCTGATTCTATTTTCACAGAGAAGTGGAACCACAAGAAGGTGACACTGGACGAGGTGTTCAAGGGCTGCGTCTTGTTCCTGGAGGCGGCCATGCTCGAGCCGGAGACTCAGGTCTGCGGGGGTGTCGTCTTGTTCGACATGGACGGGCTCAGCATGCAGCAGGTGTGGCAGTTCACCCCGCCCTTCGCCAAGAGGATTGTGGACTGGCTGCAGGTCAGACAAACACGAAACAATGGAATGCTGGTTTTGATTAGTGTCTTCGACTTTAGTTTTGGAATGGAGAACTTCATGATGTTTGTCTGTTTGTACAGGACAGTGTTCCCCTACGAGTGAAGAATATCCACATCGTCAATCAACCTTACATCTTCAACATGGTGTTTGCATTGTTCAAACCCTTCCTTCGTGAAAAGCTGAGGAGCAGAGTGAGTGGTTTGCTTAATATATTCTTTGAGATTTGTTTCTACTGGTTTCACATCAGAAATGGTTCAAAATTACTAATCTGGTCTGTTTTCGTCCACAGATTATTTTTCACGGAACAGACAGGGAGTCTCTTCATAGCTATATTAGTCCAAAGTGCCTGCCTGAGGTGTATGGAGGAAGTGTCTCGCTGCCCCGTGTCTCTGGTATGCAGTGGTACGAGCTTCTTGTGAAATGTGACAAGGAATATCAAGGTAAAAAAGAAAAGAGGACACTTCACTGCACTTTTTTAAAATTCAAATTTACTAATTTTTTCATGTCAGTTATCCTGTTTTTGTTTTGTTCCAGCTATCAACAAATATGGTCTCAAGAAGGCTTTGGAAGCAGCAGAGGACAAAAAAGGAAAGAAGTAAATAGCATTGTGATTTGTCTCTTAGACCCAATTGAGTATGTATTGGCGATAGGGCATCTTTGACATGTTCAATTTATTCTTGTGCATGCAAAAAAAATGATATGACGTATGTGTTAAGTATGTACCATATCTTTGTTACTGCTCTCTTAACTTTTACCATGTAACAGGGTATAGTGGTAGCTCAAGTTGTCCTTGTTAACTTGGGGAGGAACTGTGATCTTTTTGTATTTAAGCCTTCCATTCACATCCAGTTTTCATTGCTCACTAATACCTGAGGATAAATCTGTGGTGTGCTTGCATTGATTGTAGATAAATTTAGATTTCATGACATGTGTTGTAAGGCTGTGGTTGATCTGCGTAATATGCATCTCCTGAGTATGCATTTTTTAAGTACTAGGAGCAAATATGTAAGCTTTTTTCATGTAAATGTATATGTGTGTAGGTGTGCATCTAATTATGTATGTGTGTAAGTGAGTGAATGTAAAAATACTGTTGGGAAGTTTGTGTTGTACCATGCCATTGATATATCACCTTTTAAATAAGTAACTTATAAACAAAATTATTTTAATGCTGGTAACATTAATGCCCTTTACCATGTCTTAGTGATGAGGATATGATTCTTCAGGGTCTTCTTCCCATCTGTACATCACTACCGGAATTTCAAATATTTTAAATCAAATTATATTTCATGTCTTGTTTTCAATGAATGATTTGTACTGGTGCACTGTGTAAATATTTGTCATGTCTGCTCGAGGGGCATTTGGACCTCATTATAAGAAAGCTATGTAAAGAAATAAAACGTTGTTGTATGCCGTTGTTAAATAACCTTTCTTGATTCAAATTTCAGAGGTTATCTGCAGCATTTGCATAATGATAATATTATGAGCCGCCGCCGGCCGCCGGGGACTGCAGCGTGATCTTGCGACTCCATCCCCGAATTCCCTCCCGGGAGGGACTCGCCTCACGCTCCCCCTCCGCCTCCCTGAGTGACTCGCTTCTCGCTCCCGTGAGTCCCGTGAGCTCCCCGCTGCGTAGAGTTAGGTAAACTGTGGGAAATCACATATTTCGGGATATTAAAGATTCCCCGAGCATTTCGGAGATTTCCTTTGAATATTGAGCACTCACATGACTCAGGGAGTCGCAAGATCACGCTGGGGGCTGTCAACTTAAGCTTCCGCGGCTCTGCAGCGTGATCTCGCGACTCCCTCCCCGAACTCCCTCCCGGGAGGGACTCGCTTCTCGCTCCCGTGCGCTCCCCGCGGCGGAGGGTTACGTAAATCGTGGGAAATTA
>CABIKL010001397.1:0-15571 GCA_902196195.1 Aptinothrips rufus
CCAAAAAAAAAAAAAAAAAAAATGCACAGAAAATCTCCATCTTTTTCTCTTCAAAATTCTTAGAAAAGACAATTTATTTCACTACCAGTGGAGTATCACAACCGATGCCAAGTCAGGTCCATGAATATCATCATTTGTCTGCATTTAGTCCGCATTCTGGATAGAAAACTACTATGTCTTTAGCAATTTAATGTCAGAAAACCGAACAGCTTTTTAAGTAGCAAGGGGACCGCGTGCATACAAATACGATGTTATTCATCAGACACAATGTACAGACATGGGACAAACCTACACAAATACTTGGAAATACATTATATATAACAACAGCAAACAAAAAAACAATTTCATTCTCATATGGGTAGTTCTTCTTCCATAGTAGGATTGAAATTAAAACCATTGATAAGAGGAATGAAAAAGTAGCAAACATTAGAGATTCTCTGTACTAAGAAGCCCTGTTCCCTTTCGCATACACGATGAAACCTTTGAGAAAGAATGTAGTAAAAAGTCACACTTTTTCATAAAAACTTAAAGATTTCAAAAAAAATTGTCTCACCTTATACCATAAACACTATTAAGTAATGTGCTCACACTCCAAACATCACATACTTTCTGTAGAAAACGTAAGTCAAAGTTTTGATTCGAGTCAGGTGCAAGCGCTTCTTAGTAGAAATTAGGTAACATGAATTCTATATTCCTCATTTTCAAAACTCTTATGATTCACAGAGTCTTAATATGATTGATGTACCACAGAAGTAAAACATGGAACATCTTACACTGAAGACACTTTAAGTACAAAATAAGGCTGACAAATGTGGTGTCTTATGTTTGTTTAAATAGGGTATTTGCTAAACCCAATAAATCTCAAAATTATTGTGGCAAGAGCAGCTTGGTAATTATTGATAAAGGATGTTAGTTTTATAGAAAACAGGCGCTTTCTGTAACTTACAATAAAAGACAATGTAATAGTGCAGATTGCATTAAAATGTTGTGATATTTTGACTTCAACGGACATACTCACATATCATGACAAATAAAACAGAAACACTTGATACATTTGTTGGCCCTAGTTATGAGCAACAGTAAATCTGAAATGCAATTTTAAATTACCTTTGACTGATAACAGATTAACAGATAACTATTTACTCATTTTCTACACTACTTCAAAAATCTACAAATGCACTGAAGTTCTTCTGGTATAAATTTTGAACCAAGTTCAAACAATCTTGTAAACTACATAAAAAGGAACCTAATATATCACACCTTCAGTCCTACCCCTGCCACGTTACTTTCTTTACCTACGCCCACATGGCCAGTATTATTATTGTTGTTATGTAACTTCAAATAGGCAGCATAAGTCAGGCGGGCCTGATTCAAAACACGCGTTACATCATGCTTGCGCACCATTTTATCAAAATGCATAGCAACTTCATTATAATCCATGTTGTTACGCATAATGAAATCACGATGCTGCCTTAAAACAGTAAGACAAAGGAACATAAGGAATGGGTTGCCACCTCCAAATTCAGATGGAGGAGGAAGTCTGGTTGAGTGAGAACCTGTGGGCAACGGCCTCACACTGCTGAGATCAATGGCCTCCTCACAGGTTGCATTCGATGTCACCATAACAGCAGGATCAATTGACCCATCGTTTTGTTCTGAAAAAATTGCATGCCTTTCAGAAATTTTACTTTGTAACAGATCTCCATTTCTTTTATCAGTCTTCTTCGGTTCTTTCGAACTATCATGAGTAGAACTTTGAGATGTTGATTGATGCCACTCTCCATCCTGTTCTAATTCCACTTGCTCATCAGGAGTGATAGGGCTAGCTTTCAAAGGGTTTTCCCAAACAAATACATCATCTATTCCTTGGTTCAGATGAGTGATGATTTTTGTATTTTCTACTTGATGACTGAAAGATCTATCACTTTCTGTCTCAAGATGAGCTGATCCACTACAAGCAGATTCAGTATCATCTGTATCATCTGATAACAAGTTCTGTCTAGGATTTGAACCAAATACATGCCTATCAAGGCTATCAAGTTCAATATGCAATTCTTTTGTCATAGATGTTGTCATAGGAAAATAATCCGAGTCATCTGGAGAACTGTCTTCACTTATGCTTACTGTTGACGTTGAGTTACTCTCTACACTATCAAAATTCTTTTGTGCATCATCACCACACTTTTTGAGTGATGGAAAATCAGGATTAGAATCAAATAACGCATCATCTCTACTGAAAACATGATCTTCTCTCTCTTGGTTCGGATTTTGCTTCTTTGGACTCAATGAATTATTCCTTTTCAAACTAGAAAAGTTTAGAAATTCATTCAAATTTTTGACCACACGAGAATTTGCATCTGATTTACTTTGAGATTCCTCTTGAATTGAATCGTGTTGCCTATCTAGTTTCTCTAGAGAAAGCAGCAAATTTTTACATCGGCCAGACTGAAACTTCTCCTTTAAATGAGATCGCACGCTGCTGCTTACACGAGGTGTTCTTTGAGCATTGATATCACCTAGCTGATCTTCTTTGCTTTCACCACCAGCTGCATCAGATGATGATGAAGGCAATATACTTCGACCCAATGAAGAATCATCCAGACTGGAAAATGGTTTGACTTTTACTTTATGAAGTCTTCCACGAATTGAACCTGTTTCATCAAGACTTTGATTTTGTCTTTGGACAGAAACACCATGCTGCTGTTTGTTTCGACACATTAGAGATGCTCCAGACCCCTGTCTTCTTAATGCACAAACCTATGAGGCAGATAAAAACATATTAAGAAAAAATTTAGGGAAATACTGCGACAGTTGATAAGAAATGATGAGAGAGACAAACCTTGGTATAAGCATTTTCACGAGGTGACTTAAGCAATGGACTGATTGGAGGTGGGGAGAGACCAGATAGTGGAGCCAAAAATTGAACATCAAATAGAGGTAATTCTTTTCCTTGATAGCTCGGAATTGGAGGGAGTGAACTCCACATTACTTCCATCATTCTCAAAGCGTCATCAAAGGCGAATTCTCTTTTCATCTCCAAGAGAAGCCAACGGTAACAGAAGAGGAGGTCATCAGCCTGAAAAACATTAAAGCCAATGAAGATATTGATTACTGTGTTGTCCATTGAGTTTATTGACTTGCTTTTCTAAAGTGTACACAAGAAACTAATTGCTATCAAGAATTTTATCCTACCTGATGACTCTTCAGATATGCATAGAAATCAGGATCATAAAAAAGAAGCCCATCCGAGAGGTGCTGGAAACGTAAGGTCATAGCTTCTCCGTCTAACATAAAGTTTGGACGTAAGCGGCTCATCAGGGCACAGAAGCAAATATATGCATGAGCTTCATCTCCCATTGTTACTAATAATGGTGAGGCAAGATCACTCATGCCTTGGCAGTAGCTAACAGCTGGATGATTCAGGGCATAGCTGTAAGAATGTATAAGTATTTTTATTGCACATAACAACAATTTACAACAATTAACTGAACATAAATCCTACTTACGTGGTTAAAATATTGAATAATGATGCTATATTTTGGTTATCGTCACTGCCAGCATAAAATGGATGGTGGCGATCAGTTCTTAAGACGTCTTTTCTAACCATACTTGTTACATAAGTCAAATCTGGAGTAACCTAGAATACAAGGGAGTAGATTACAATTATGTCATCATCTTCAGTCACATACTTATGCAGTTAATGATTAGAATCATTGATAATTAATAACTGATACCTGATTTTTCTGCATCATATCCTTCCAGCATTCACGCAGCGAGTAATATTCTTGAGCTTTTTTCTTCATGTAATCCATCCTCTTCTTGCCAGACATTCCAGCTGGGTAAACATTGAGAATATGTTTCCAGACAACTTTCCTGAAGAAATAAGAACCTTGATTAAACATGTAAAACATATAGGAATTTAAGAGCATGTTCAATAATGGTGGTATACCGTAAACTTGGCTCAATGCCTCCATAATAAATAACTCTTCTTAATTCTTGATCCTGTACAACTTGTCCGATGGGATCCAAAAACATGCGAAACTCTGCATCTGTTAGAGGCAGTCTTGGTGGTACAGCAGAAATAGGAGCTGACTGAGCTTCCTCTCCCAAATTTAAAGCTCTCTGAACCATGCTAAAAGTCTTTTCAACCTGAAATTCAATGCAAAAAGTTCAGTGCTTTGTAAACTTGAGTAAATAGATTGACAGTATGTTAAGTAATTCAAAGCACATGTGTAAAAAAGAAGTAACAAACCCACATACCTGATTAAGAATTAAACCTGGAAGGCGATGCTGCATTTTCACACCAGCATTTTGTAAAGATTGGGGGCTTTGCTGCTGGTGTTGGGCCACGGCTCGGAGTGTCTGACTGCCTGCTCCTTGAAGTTTGCAAGGCATTTGCAAATGTGGTAATCTCAAGGCTTCCAGACCTCTAATCGAGGACATAATATCAACATCGGTTTCTGCAGCTTCAACCCATTCTTCTGCATTTTCTTGAAATGGTTTAGCTTCAATTTGAAGGCCCAAGCAGGGTTCAGAGGCACTGGTTGAACATAAGTGAGCCAAGCACATTAATAATGCTTCATGTAATTTTTTATTGGACACATGCCATAAGAAGAAGAAAACAAGGAGAAAACAGTTAGCACTAAAGGAATTTGATACTAAGTAGTTCATAACATTTCTAAGCAAGGTACAAGCATTAATATAGTATATTTATGTGATGCAGCTATGGGAAATGACCAAAAATACAGGATGATTATGTATTTGGCTCAGCACTCTAAAATAACATCTCTATGCTGCACCTTTGGTATGCCAAAAAAAAAAAAGAAAAAAAAAAGAAATCATTTGGTTTGGGATTCGGGATGATGATGACTTCCATTAGGCCAATTTTGAATCATGATGGAGGGGTAGTTCAATAATGGTCAAGAGGAAAGTGCTAAGTGACAACCAGATCCATTTACAACATTCAGCATGCTCATGATAACAATATTTCTTCTCTTGAATCACTCTTTTACAAGTTTATCCTAGGAGCCAAGGGATGTCCGCCCTCCTCCCCTCTCTCCTTTTCATATTCTTAAAGAAAGAAAACAAAAAAAAATGCCTATACACTTGAAAAAAAAAAATGTCCTGGTTAAGGAATCTAACTTTCAATCAGCTTTGCCGTGACCCCTCTCACTTGACTGTAAAGGTTGTACTTTTGGTGTTGAAAGTTCCTCTTACCTTCAGACATGGAAGGAAGGTAAAGAAAAAGTGAACAACGACATAGCTCTTAGAAATTCTTACCTAAGGAAAGCCGCATCCAAATCCCAATCGGAGAGGAGGGAAAGATATGTTTCTTGGCCATAATCATCAATAGCTCTGTATGACACTGTAAATTCACTGCAAAACGACAAAATAACCAATTTTCAGCAAATTCACAAAGATCAAGGGGACTTTAAAGCAGAACAAGCTCTTAAAATTCAATCTTACCCCTTTAAATCAAAAGCTTTGGCAATAATACTTTGAAGAACTTCGAAAGATGTAATTTGAGGGTCCACACTAAATTTTCGGTACTCGGGTTCAAGAACACCCTCACATTTCTGAAAAAAAAAAATATTAATAAAAAAATGAAGGCTATGTCATTTCATGAAAGCGTATGCAAAAATGGTGTTGGACTTAAGAGCATAAATGATTTTTCCATTTCTGATGAATGACTTCAGTTATGTTTTGACAACTGAACTGCAATTGAAAATGATATTCAATCTGCTGGGATTGTGGGAAATAGACGAAATGGTTTCAAGGAGCATGCTTTCATTCAGAACAATGACAATACAGTCAGGATCAGATTTTAATAAGGCTGCACAATCATTTGTGTCATTGCCCTCTTGATAGGAAAAAGAACAATGCGACAGTCATAGAATGGATTGAGAAAAATGTTCAAACCTACATGAATATGTCAAGATAAGTTAAACAGAACAACTGAGTGTTATTAATCCAGTCGCATAGCATTTAGTATACAATTGTAATTCATGAAACACCAAAGTGTACTACAGAAGGGCCTCGAAACACCAAAGCGTCAAGGCAATCAGACCCAGGAAAAAAAGACCTGCTTGACGGCTAGGACTGAAAGATGGAATTCAGGATACTAAGATTTTTCCTCGGCTATTTTTGGATCTTTCAAAACCTACAAAATACCATATGCAACTAACCTGTACTTTGACACGTACAGCTTCTCGACTGTACCCAAATACGCCTGACATTTCGAGTTAATTGCTAGGAACAGCCAAGAATGAAAAAGTGTATGGTAAATAACTCAAAGACATTAAATTTAAACATTTTTCCGCCTAAAAAACGAGAAGCAGGGTCGATGCACCCATTTCCAACGTTTGAGTGTCAACGTTAAATTTTAACGTCTGCTAGCTTCCGTTCTTCTGCTGCCATCAGTCTTTTGTTTTTATTTCTCAACAAGCTCTGGATGAGAAATTGCGATTTAAAATTTTCGCGTTGTAGTCTGTGGGTCTGCTGTGAGAGGGTGCGTGCCAAGGCACCTTGGTGCGTGCGAACGTTGATGTTCAAATCCAGTTGATGATACTGGCTCAATACCACGTTAGAGGAAGAGACAGTCGGCCTGGAGGCCTGGAGGGGTGTCAGGACACGTCAATGTAAATTGAGGAATAGTGATGCAAGAAGAACTGCAAAATTTACCAGATATAAGTACTTTAATTCAAAACAATTTGTTATAACTAAATTCTTGTAAAAAATATAAGAAGATAAATGATAGATCCAAGAGATTATAAAAAAAAAAAAAAAGGATCTGCACAAAAGTTCTTTAATAAGACATTTGCTCCAAACAATTAAATAGTCAGTCCACCTTTTAAGTCCGACATCAAATGAAACATGTGCAGTAAAAGTAGTTGAAAACACAAAGCAGAATAGAGGTACAGGCACTGAGCCCAAACAAGAACATAACACTGAAAAGTATAACACGACTGTAATTACAGTCAAAAGAATTTTGTCCAACAAAGGAAAACGGTCTTAATTTTTGTTTTCCCTCAAACGTTTAAATTTGGATGAAGAATAAGTGTTTATTGGACATTGGTCCCTTATTGAGTTAATTCTATAGAATTAAGAAACTACAACATAACAATTAGCTTATTTGAACATATTTGCTCAAACAATGGGAACAATACCTCACTTTTTATCTCAATACGGGTGAATAAAAACTTTCAGCAACTGAGATAGAAATTGAGATGATCTGACGAGGCACATTTTCAGTCAGCATAATGAGAGTGTAATCAATGAAATAAAAGGTACAAAGAGATTCAATAGGTAATATTCAACATGCATGTTACCACATGTTACCACATGTAAGATGCAACTGAGAAACTGATGTAAAAAGATGACAACAAACATTAAATTTTGCTACAGGAAAGAGAATTAATACCCGTAACTTTAAAAGACATGATTGTATTTTCTTGCACAGTTGGTGAATAGTTAGTATATTTTCTGATGCTTAAAATACTGTCGGAACATTTAGATCTTCTTAGTGATGTAACACAATTTGAAATGACACTGCTCTGATTCACTAAAGACATTAGCGAAATCTGACTGATTTGGAAATAGCATGATCAACAATTGATATATACGTAAATGTAACAAGATGTTTTCCAAGTCTAAAGGCACACAGGATACAAACAGAAAATATTAGTTAGTTGGCCTAGATTGAACAACGCAACTGTTAGTCCTGCTTCAAATGAAGTACATGTCATGCATGCCACACTACAAACTTGTTAGAATTTCTAGCATAGTAAAAATTATGTACAAATGCTTGGATCAAGAAATCACACCAAAGGTTATTGTAATTTAGAGCTGCAAGGTACGTCTTACCATAACAACAGGTTCCCCATAGAATGAAGAGAACATGAGACAGTTTAACAAAGGGCAAAAATAGATACAAACCAGATCCCATTTGTAAGACAAGAAAAGAAACCTCTGAAAAAGAAATTGAGCTTTGTAAATACAAATATCATGAAAAGAATTTTGATCCTTAACATCAATTGTTCTCAAAATGACAATTTTATGAGATCATGAAAGAATAGCAAAGGAGCAAATAAAAAAAAGGAAGCATCATGATAAAAATCATACAATGCAAAGTGCAAAGACCTTGCAGCAGAGACAGAAGACATTGTATTAGAATAAGTTCAAGCATTGCCTGTTTTTATTGGTTTTTATTTTTAAAGATTCGATGTTACTTCAAGTTGACTAAACACCCTTGAATAAGATAGAATGAAAAATAAACTTTTTAAAAGAGACCTGCCCATTACAAAGTAAACAATGAGAAAAAATATATACTTAATAGTAAAAACAAGTTTTGATTCGAAACTACCTCAAAAAGGAGACAATGATAAATAGGGTTCTTTTAAGTTCAGTGCAAATTTCAGTTGCTAAACCAAATGTACACATTACTTAAAAATCTTAATCTAAAACATGTCATCAGTCACAACATCAGTACTGTGTCTGGAAGCTACACTGCTTTCCTGATGTATGAACTCCCATGTGATTAAAGTATGACAGAATTGAAATACTGCAATAGAAAACCTGATCCTCTGGTACAAGTATTTTTTGTGTAATGTACATCTCACATTGTACTAGTATCCCAGTTCAGGCCTGGATATGACTTGCTTTGGTTTGCATGACTCTTCCTCACATTTTTTTTTCTTACAATCTACTCCATTGGCAATGACATATTATTAAGTTTGGCACCATCATACTTCTGTAAGCTGTATCTGACCTCTTTTCTTAATTGAAAAACAAGAAATAAAAAGGCTAAGAATGAAGAAATTTTACATGTACAAAAATATAAAGATGCACTGTCCTTGAAGAGAACGTACACAAATCGCAGGTCCCATAATTTAATGTGGGGCATGTAGGCAAAATAGGACCATGCTGCGGAAGGGCGAAAGGCAGGTGCTTCAAAATGTTGACATCCTGGTTTGCACACATTCCCTAACATGTATAAAGATGGCCTACACTCGATGCTAAAGCATACCCTGAAGAAACTTAAATAGAGATAAAGTAAAAATTGGCTTAATTTCTCATTCATGTAAAGATGGCTGAGGGACTTTCAATGTTAATTCTAGAAGGGTTGCATTCCACATCTTCAACACACGTGTCACAACAATAGAAGCCACTATCAAAATCGCTCTCACTGCTGTCGATTGTGCAAGAACTAGCTGGAGTACTTGAAAACGAGTAGGACTGGAGAAGCATCTTTGCAGATGGACGCATATCTGAATGAACTTGAAGGCAATCAAGAGCAAGCTGCCTTGCTACACCCTGAAGGGAATCTGGCATGCGAGGAGGATCCTTGCTGCACGCAATCTGTAAAAAGTTATGGTAATCATGAAAACCACTGATTCAAAGATCATGCCATTGCCATCCATAAAAAGAAAGCTTTTCCAAAATATACTGACCTTGTACATGAGAGCAAGATGATTAGAAGCATTACTTTCCCTCCAAGGCGGTCTTGTCGTGGCCATTTCAATCATACAACAACCAACACTCCAGATATCACAGGAGCGTCCATAGTCCTCACCACGTAACACTTCTGGAGCCATGAATGCTATTGTGCCCAAAAGTTGACCCTGGAATTCTCCAGATAGCGTTCGAGCTGCTTGAAGTTGAGCAGCAGTTCCCAAGTCACCAATACGCAAGTGCTTCCCTGTGCTATCCACTAGAAGGTTTGCACCTAAACAGAAAATAGTTTGACAATTCATTCAAAATATTAATGTCTCCAAATTTATAACATTTGCATTGAACATTACCTTTAAGGTCACGGTGCATAATGTGCTTATGGTGGAGATAGCTGAGGCCACTGAGCACCTGCTGAGTGTAGTTGAGGATGACACGTTCACTAAATGGGCCGTACCGCTCCAGAAGACCAGATACAGAGCCACCCGCCATCCACTCAACAAACATGCTGAAATGAGTCGACTGTCTTGTAGCTCCAATCATCCGGACAATGTTATCATGGCGCAAAGTTTTCAACACTCCCAACTCTTGTCTTACAGCACTTTCCACTCTATCTTGTTCTTCCAAGGAATTGCGACAAAACGAGACCTGATCAATGGAGAAAGAAGATGTTTACCAGAATGCATAAGGTGCTAAGTCATGGAAATTCTAGATAGTATAATTTCAAGTAATCTGACCTGCTTGACTGCCATTATAGTACCACTTGTTATATCCCAAGCCTGATAACACGAACTGAAAGCTCCTCTCCCCAAAACCGGCCCTCTTGTCCAATCCACACCTTCTCGATATCGTTCACTGTGAATGACAACCTTACAATCTTCTGTGTCTAAACTCTCCACATTCTGAGAAAGAAACACCAAGATTAATTAATTACAGGGTGCATATGGATAAAGAGCAAATTAATGATAGGAAGCTCACACTGTTTATCATACCTGATCATGAGAGTAGAATGCTGAGGATTGCAATGTCTTATATTGTGCCAAACTGTTGCCTTCACACTGATCAAAATCTTCAAAGACTAGAGGAACAATAATTTCTTCATCCTGATCTTTGTCTAACTGGTGACTTGATGGAGGTGGATGATATAGAACAATGCCAGGATTATTTTCTAAGGATCCTTTCACTGGGGTACTGTGTGGTGCAGACGGTGTGGCTACTTTGGCTGGTTTTGCCCATAAGCTTGCATCCGGACAGCAATCTTCAAGCCTACAAAAAATAAAGAACTTGTAATTTTTGAAGGTAGGAACAAACGCATACATCATTATTGAAGAAATTCTACTATCTAGTCCAAAACTTACAAACGCCTTTCTGTAGAGTGAGCTATTGTATTATCAGAGGCAGGAGATCCAGCAATACATGCTGGTTTAGTTGGAAGAACAGAGATATCATCTGTTTTGGCATTCTTTTTAAAGAGACTAACTAATCTTGAACCTGACGGCATCTGCACAGAACCACAACGTTTCTGGTTTGCACCGCCTAGCAATGGCGTAACTGGACTAGGGGAGTTGGAGGTGCCTCCAATGCCAGGCAAATGATGGAACTTCATTGGACGTTTCGTTCTGGTACGAGTGAGATCTAAATCTCTTGGTCTTGGAGGAGATGAGGGCATCGAAAGTCGAGATGGTTTTGGAGGAAGTGATGGCGGATTCCCTTGTACAGAGGTCGGTCTTGCAGGAGAAACATCAGACTTAGGGGGAGAAACTTTTCGCGCCATTTGAGGTGTTGTAGGAGTGGCTACTTGTGGAAAAAGATAATGAATTAATGAGAAATTTTAAAAACCAGAGCTGCTCAAAAGGAAATTTCAAGTAAGTACATGAGACCTACCATCTTTTTTTCCACATTCACCAACAGGAGATTGTGGAACAGGATGTTGAAGCATTTTACGAAGCCTGGCTTGTAGAGTTGGTTCTAACGTTGATATCAGCTGACATGCTCTTTGAACAGGCAAAGGATAGGACACATCCATTGCTACATTGATGAGAGCAACAAACAAATGTCTTGCCAGCCTACTCACTGTAACGTGAGAACTTCGAAGAGCATTGGCACAAAATTCAAGCATACTGACTAATCGATGTCCCCCAGTTCCCACTGCAAAGAAAAAAAAATACTTAAAATGAGACTCTTATTTTAATCCCTCTGCCAAGTATAATCTTAATTTTCAACCTTCAACTTACAGAGTAGGGAATGGCTTGGATTAGGTGCTACAACATCAACTTGAAAAGTTTGGAGCAAATGTTTCAGCATGACTAGTCTTCCTGCCAGCCACTGCCAATTGCTGCTGGACACTTCTCCTATGCCTTCCTCTAAAATGCATCCAAGGACAAGGCTAAGATTTCGTATTTCATCATGATAGTATGAAGAGCTACAAGAGAACAAATAAAACAGCAATCAGTGTTCGCTTTTCTTGTGTCTATTCTTTTTAACTCAGTAGTATTTTTTTCTTTAACACACATCATGAAATTGTTTCAGGAACTTACCTCAGTTGTGACCCTACAGCAAGATCTCCATCTTGGCCTTTGGCTAATTCAAGCAATACATCGATGCTCAACTGAGATGTTCTTCTATTGCAGTCCGCACACTTTAGCAACAAGGCTCTAACAATAGGACGGACTAATCGCTGTAGCTCATCAGCATCGCCAGTGGCACCTCGACATCTTGCATGATTGAGCATAACTTGGAGACAACGCTATAATTCAAAAGTTTCTCAATGCACAATAACTACTCATTTTATTCCTTGTAATTTCAAGACCAGAAAATAAGATGTACTTACAACCCACGCTTCATACACCTTATATACAGGATCGGCAGCAAAAACAGCTAATATTCTCGCACAGCATGAAAGAACTCGCTGTTGATGTTCCTCATTGTCAGACAGATAAGCAACTGAAACATCACTTTTGAGGCGACGGAAGGCTATTTCCCGGGCTTTCCAGTCTCTTGAATACAAACAGCATATAAGATCAACTCCGAAAACCTGTGACAATAATCATAAAATAAGATAGGCTTGCAAACTGACTTATAAATTTAAAGAAAAAAAAGGAACAAATCTCATACTTAGGGATTTATATTTTGATGCTTACCTTTATCCACTCCCCAGCGATACCCAACTGCTCAGGAGGAATAGCTTCGGTGTGTGGTAAAGTTACATCTTCAGTAAGACAGGAACAGACAGAAGAGGACGAGAGGGACAAATGCATTGAGCGATGAGATGATTGAGATGAAGACAGCCCAGTACCAGTGCTTCCACGCCTTTCTAAGCCCATTTTAATAGGGTGGCCACAACTGCCACTATTCTTTCTAATAGGCTTTATTGGTGACACACTGGAAGAGTGAGCTCTAAGGTTGTACTGTGAACTAGTGTGACTACCAGATGTCTGGGGCATTATGGATTGAGGACCAAATGACATATCTGTTAAAAATGAATGAGCAGTCTTTTCATGGGCAGTGTGAGTAGAAGAAGATATATGAGATGAATTAGTCCATGGATTATGAAGCACATGTGATCGAACAGGTGAGCAGGGTAACACTTTCATGGCAGTATCTCCTTCCCACACTTGTCGGCAAAGAGGGCATAGGACTGGTTCTCCTTGATGAGTACATTCAAGGGCCCCTGAAAAGAAATTAAAACAAAAACTGTAAATACACATAAAAATAGCTGAATATTTTTTAAGTCTTGCAATATAATATGTGAAAAACATAAGAAGACTATACACACTTCTTATTGCGACATAAAAAAATAAATACTTACATATTGCCATACAGTGATGATGAAGCCTATTTCTACAACCAGCACTGCAGGTTACTAAACTTTCACCATCAACCATGTCAAGAAGACAGATGGGACACAAATCCTCTTCATTCCTAAAATAATAAGAGAACAGTCCATTGGCATTGTGATATTAAAAGCTACCACACATTAAACATTGTTATTTTGTAAAAGTAAAAGTTTATAAGTTTAAGAATAAATGGAATATGCATCAGGTTATGGTAATACTCACTTCATTTGGGGTGAAAGTGTGGGGTGAGAGCGTGAATCGTTGTTTGTCTGCATACGACTATCTTGAGTGTTGGCACATGATGGTCCATTACTACCAAATCCACTACTAGCATTGCTACCAATACTACTAGGCCCTGACTCATTGCGAGAGTCTTGAGATGGCATGGACATAGAGCTGTTCACTCTCAAACTCAGGCGCTCCTTGTACTTGAGGAACAAGCTCTCAACCTATGGGCAAAACAAGGAATGAAAAATGGAAGTGTTAACACTTGATGACAAAAAAAATCAAATATCCAACAAAATCAAAATTTCACGCACTTCAAAATTTTTCAGCTCTCGAGCATAAATTCTTGCATCCAACTCAGGAATCTGAAAGACTCGCAGCATGACAAACAGGAGATGCAGGCAGTGTGGTCCTCTGCCACAGCTACAAGTCTGTAAAGACGACAACAGTAATGTTATACAACAGCCTGACATCAAATAGGAGCATTTTCGCAATGAGAAGAGTGCAATGTTCGTTGCCGTTGCCACATTGGTGTAGGGAACGCAATGTCAAGTTAGGCTTTACAAAAGGACATTTCTTAACTTTCATCACAGGAATATACTTGTAAAAATAGACTTATTACATTCTATTTTTTTTGTTGAGTTTAATTTTGCTTCATCTGCTTTCATAGCAGAAATGATCAAAAATAACTTGAAAAAAAATATACATTTATATTCTATTTTCTTGTTTCATTTAATTTACCTGCGGGCCGATGACCACCCTGTACTTGTGTTCGGGCGAGTCGCCACCGACGAGGAAGGAGTTGGGCCCGGGCTGCTGGAGGAGGTAGAGGCGGGCCTGCTGCACGCGGCGCACCCTCCTGCGCACGGCCTCCATGACGGCGGGGTCCAGGGCGCTGGGGCTGGCGGCGCGCCGACCTCCCCCGGGGCTGGCCGGCCGCCGCGAGCTGCCCCCGCTGCACGTGCTGCTGGGGCTGGAGGGACGCTGAACGGACAAGCGAACAAATCTTTTAATGATCAATATGCCACGACTTTAGCTGCTGATCCGAGTGGAAGGAATATGGAGTTGTATCTACTAAGGACAAGAAGTAAGTTATGGCTTATTTATAGTTTACAAGGGACTGCCACTCCGGTAGTTCGGTGTGCATGGAATTTGTAATACACGGTAATACATAGTACTACTTCGGCGATAAAATGCTTCATTTAACGCAAAACCACCAAAAAGTCGCAAGTCTAGGGATGTTTTGTCCATTCTTAGGGGTCGTTCACAAACTGCGTGACCGATTTTAGGGGGGGAGGGGGGTTAGCCTCATGTCACGGCCCTATCCCCAATACATGGTGAGGTTAGGTTAGATTGGTCACGTAAGGGGAGGAGGGGGTCAAAAATTGGCCTAAAATCGGTTACGTAGTTTATGAACGGCCCCTTATCATATTTTTGAAAAATTCTGTCAATTTGCGGTTTGAAATAATTATTGACAATATTTGGTAATCCGGTAGTGCGGTGTTCACATAGTTGTAATAAATAGTAGATACGTATGGAGATCCTTCCAACAGAGGAGCTAAATGCGATCTGAATGGAAAAGCAGGGGCGGATCCCATTGGGAAGGGGGAGAACATTGAAGGCAGAAAGTTAGTCCGGCTTCTCTTAAAATGTATCAAATTGGTAAATTCTTCAATTTTTTTCATACAAGGGTGATTCTAGGATTAGGCGTCATTTTTGGACCCAATATACTTTAAAAAAAAAAAAGTTTTATTTTGTCACGAAACGTGAAGAAAAACCATTTTGGGCCGTCGAAACCTGCTACTTTTGGCTGGGCGCTCGAATTCAGTTTTCCCATTCATTTTTAGGAAAAAAGGCCATGGAGTTTACGTTTTCTTTAGCATTGAAACCGAGATAGGGCTAAGATGCTTCGAACTACATTTTGGGGGTTTTGGGTTTTGTTCTCGGGTCAGTGAAGAGTTTCTTTTCTGAATGAGTTTGTTCCGGTTTTTAAGCACTGCATCGGCATAGAGGCCGGGAACGGAGTTTACAAGAGAAAAGGTACTCGACGAATTTCAGTATTC
>CABIKL010001398.1:0-15566 GCA_902196195.1 Aptinothrips rufus
CGAAATCGTACTTAACTACGCACAGTTTTGTGCTTAACTGCGCACGAAAAATTGTACGCAAGGCTTAAGCACAATTATTTTGTACACACACAAAGCACAAAAAAAAGTACTCAACCCGGTAGTGTGTACCTTTATTTTTTTTTCGTTGGTAATGAGCGGCTCCTGGACTTCTCTGACTTCTCGTCCAGGGGCCATTTGTTGGTCGTCTCCGTACACGGTCGTGGGAAAAGCAGCTTAATTTTCAGGCGTGGGTCTGCCGGCCTCTGCCACGCGGTACAGTCGGACACGACACGGTAACTGAATACCTTGACCTTTACGGAGAGGAGTACAGCGAGCAGCGAGCCAATACTCGTCTCCAGGCTGACACGCGTGCTCCAGCATGGCTCCAGCACAGATAGACGCGACGCAACTCTTTGACGTCTCAGTTTCCCATACAACTTCAACTGTCTTAACATGCTGCAAGATACAAGAAAAGAGAAGCTGCACACAACAGGGCGTGGTAGGGTACTGTAGTCGGTGGTAGCATCGGAGCTCAGGTGTAAAGACTGCCCCCCCCCCCCCTTTCCCCTTTTCCCACGCCTCTCTAGGAGAGCCGCTTTTGATCCTGCTGGTTCGCTGGAATGGATTGGCATGTATTTACGGAATGAAGGAACAGGCTGCAGCTGCAGGTATATGTCAAGTGGCGCCTCGGCCCGCCCCGCCCACCCCCGCCCACCCCCGCCCCGCCCCGCCTCGCTCCCGAGCAGAGCAGAGCTGTGCCTCGCCACGCGCTTCCATCTGATGTCATGTGCTATGATGCAACATTAGTGCTCTTCGTGTCGTGTGCGGGTGCCTCCTCCGTGCGGCGCCCAGACTGGGCCAGACTAGGGGACGGTTCCAACGCCGATTCCGTCGAAACTCGCAGGCGCAGGCGGATCAGTAGGCTCACCGGTCTGTTTTCTGGAAAGACTAACTTTCACTTTTAGGTTAGTCTTAGGTGATGTCTAATGCAATCCTCGGCATAGCAATCCTCTTCTGCAGGCAACCGTTGTAGATCCCGTCCTCACCAACCATCCGTATGACGAGTCTTCATGAGCTGAGCAGGTATAAGTTTGAGCTTCCGTGAAGTTACTCTGGCTGGGCGTAAACTGCCGTGGGTTTGGCATGAGTTTACATGAGTCTTACAGTGATGACTTCCCGTCAGCACAGTATACAGATTTACCAAATTAGTCCCAACATTTCTCATGCGGTTATCTACGTCTTAAGCGTCGTCTCGTATGACTCGCAGCAGCCGATCCTGTTGAGAGGCACCACGACGCCACGCCACGCCACGCCACGCCACGCCACGCGAGCGCTCCGCAGAGATACCCGGTGAGCCAGGCCAACCACACAGAATAACCAAAACCCAGAATCTTGGGCAACCCAAAGCAGAAACCATGGGCAAAAAACAAAAAAAAAATTGTGGTGATTTTGAGGCTTATTAGAACGCGTTTCTAAGCTTCCTGATCATTTTGCAATAGGTCTCAAAATCACCTCAATTTTTATTTTTTTTGTTTTTTTGTTTTTGGGTTGACTTGCCCCAGATCCTGGGTTTTGGTTTTTCTGTGCAGGGCCTGGGAAAGCGTGGGTATGGTGGACTGGTCCAGGGTCCTTATCAACACGTTCGAACGGCCACAACAAAGGTAGGAGCGTGCCACCCGTAAGGCGAGGTGATCACGGCTCGGTTAGAGCGAGCGGGGGTGGGGCGGGGGTGGGGGCGGGGGCGGCCACCGCGACCTGCACACCTTCTGGAGTAAACATTGCGCATCGTAACGACACGTGACGTAGTTTCGGCCGGCCCGCCATGGGTCGTGCCTGCGCTGTGTAGGTAGGCTGCCACTCGTGCGTGGAGTTCACTGCAACTGCACCAGTTGACGCGCCACGCCCTGCCCCGCCGCCCCACGCCCCACTGCTACTACGACTACCATTACTACTAGTACTTCTACTACTGGTCCTGTAGTGGCAAGGCTTGCTCTCGTTGCGGCGAAGAAATTTCCATGTCAGAACGAAAGAATCGTTGTAACAAGGAAGTGGTTCTTCTCTTTTGCATTATTTCCGGTTGCCCGGCCGGGTCGGGTCAGGGCGGGGCGTGGCGGGGCGGGGCGAGGCGGGGCGTGGCGGGGCGGGGCGATGCACTGCACATGGTGCCCGCCAAGCAGCGGTGCAAGGCTGCAAGGTAATCTGCATGATGCATTGAACGGGGGCAGGACCTGTTTTGGAAGTAGGACAGCGCCGGTCATACTGCAAGAGCGCGGGGCCGGGGCGCGGCGGGGTGCGGCGGGGCTGGGCGAATACTGCATTAAAGCCCCACGTGTGAGGCGGCGTGGCGTGGCGTAGTGTAGCGCGGACCCTAGCGGAGATTACAAGCGCGTCCCCACCCCACCGCTTTACTCCCCACACCACCCCACCCCACCCCACCCCACCACACCCCACCCCTCCCCGCCCCTCCCGGCCGGGGCTGGCCGTGCTCCGGCCCGAACGGCTTGCAACAAGTTGTCGAGTTATCTGGGAGCAGCAGCGATACACAGGAACAGGCCCGACACTTTGCCCCTCCCCCTCGCCCCCAGCTATGCACTCGCGGTATTGGAAACGGTTAGGTTAGGTTAGGTTAGGTTAGGTTAGGTTAGGTTAGGTTAGGTTTTCCTGCCCTGATTGTCTCAGTGTCTCAGAGATCTTGCATTTGTCGCGTCTTATCCGCAAGGTGCGTGAAAGGTGGCTTTCTGGTAGAACATCACTCAGAGAACTGTATTGTTGACGTAGGGACTACCATAAAACATGGCTGGCATGGGCTGCCGCTTGGAGTCCACGACGCGGAACCCGGTGCCCGGAGCTTCCAGCCCGCAGCACGGAGGCCAACCAGGGCCAGTGCGCGGCGGGGCGGGGCGGGGCGGGGCGGGGCAGGGCGGGGCGGGGCGGGGCGTGGGGAGAGGAGGAGCCAAGGCGGCACGTGTGTGCCCCAGAGCCAGTCGATTGGCCGTCAGGCAGGGCCGGACTCGCCCGGTCGAGCTACGCAGGTAAACCCGACCGGATGCTTACATTTATTTATTGTTGTAAAAAGACATAGTGAGCAGATTCTTGAGGTACAACATTTTGTGCTCAGACATCTTAGGCGCACCTCTGCCCTACTCTCAGCTACCCAAGTGAAGACGTGAGTAAGTTAAACGCGTTTGAATCATGTATGCACGTTTGTAGTGTGTGCTTATTGCGTTCCTATACAGGGTGGCCCACCCGAGCCGTGCCAGAGCAAAGTTAGGCTAGCCCGGCCGCAGCTCCCCTCTCACACCCGCAAGCAGGGAAGGGGCGAGGAGAGGAGAGCTGCCGCCGGGCCAGCCTAACTTTGCTCTGGCACGGCTCGGGTGGGCCACCCTGTATATGTGACATGTATAATCCACACATGTGTCATACATATTATACTGATTCATTCACGTGCCCAGATATATCATAAATGGCTCTTAAATGACGTCATTGTTCCATTTCTGCAATAAACGACAGGCATATGATGATGATGAAATTGCTTCATATATGAGTCGTATATGAAGGACACACGACATGACTCTGCCTCATACGCCGACATATATTTCGGCAGTCACTCTCAGCCACTCTCCTCGGTCTTAATGTTCCGCGGGCAGAAGACCGTCCTAAAAAAGCGATTTTCTAGCAACCCTGAATGGTTTTCAGAACAGGCTAATAGTACTTCTGTTATCGGTGCATCAGGTTCCGAAGTCTCCACGAAACTGTGTTCCGTTAGCTGAGTGGCTATGAGCGTCGTTTTTTTTTCGGACCAGAGGGTCAACCTAACCTAACCAAACCAAACCTACCCTAACCTAACACAACCAAGATCTGCTCTCACCAGCACTCTCAGCCATGCTCTCAGCTAGCCAGACTCTAGCGCACGGAATATGCCATTGAGTGAGAGAGAGGAAAGGGGAGGAACAAGACTTGCCCTCGTCCATCATGAAGATGCATTAAAAAGAGAATGGACTTCCAGGCGGCGGCAGCTGCCGTTCGCTCATTTACAGGGGTAGTTAGTTATACTGCAGTGACGTAAGAGATTGTCACCACTGGGAGCTGCGCGAACGTAAATTTCAGCAGAAATGAAACCATTTCATCCTCTTAAATACCACCGGGAACATTTCCAGCGTCCGTTGGCTCTATAACTGGCCGTCTTGATGAAATTGTGGCAGGAATTTCATTCTCTTTAACGAATGTTACCGTAATTGACTGTAATTAAACACATAATCACCATTCCATGTAGCTGGAGCTTTGGAAGAGAACGCCTGTCAAAGGAAGGGTAGGCAACCTAGCTTACACAACTGTCCCCTTGTCTGCATCGTCCCCGGCGCCGCCAGCGGGCACGCCAAGGAATACTTGAAGGCGTGTATCTAAATGTGTTAGCTTCCTCAGCCCCGACAGGGAGGAACGTTTGCAGGTCGCCTAGCAGGCGACGCCGCCGAACTAAGGACGCCGGCGCCGGTAAACAATGACGTCAATGCTTTCTTTACCGACGATCAGGATGATAGTGTTGACCCCAACGACAGGCAGAAGCACCAGGATGAGACAGAGATCGAGAAAGAAAATGAAAGCAGCCAGGAAAAAGACCAAGGGAAAGAGATAGTAGAGGGAGAAGGGTGGTCAAGTGTCAATATGACCCTTCGCGACTATGTGGAGCGTAATTTTGACAACACAGGAGAGGAGGGAGTGGAGATACCCCTGTCAACAACGCCACTACAAGCGCTCGGAGCGCTGAGAACGCTGCGGCAGCACAGGAGACCGGGGTGAGTGAAAGCTGTGGGAAAGTTGTAGAAGTAGCAAAGAAGGTTAAGTGTTCGTTTGATAATGCCCTGCTCCGTGATGAAGTGATGAGCTCGAACTCTGAACCTCTGATTCCGAAACACGACTCCGCTAGCGACTCAAGGTTACCAAGTGTAAAGAAGATTGGAGAGAAAAAAAAATTTCTCCTCAAAAAACGGGAAGGAAGGATGAAAATTTGAAAATTTCGGATTTGCCTCAAAGTGGTGCCCCAAGACCTATTAACCACAACACAGCAGCATTTTTGAAAAATGGGGACTCCTTTTCTGCCAATGACACAGTTTAGTAAATTTTGACAGTTGAAGCCGCTAATGACTCTTCCTTAATTGCGAATTTCATCAACCCATGTGCGCAAGTAGTCTGTCAAGGTGTACCTCTATGAGGGTTTTAAGTTTAACGGAGATAGGAGAGAAAAAACAATTCTCCTCAATACATTTACATATTTATGAAGAAAATTTGAAAATTTCATATTTGATTCAAGAGAAATTCCGGCCTGCGTGTATTAGTATTAGCAGTCGCAGGGAGGCTTAAAACCTCAGGAACACCGTTCTCTGGCCACTTTCGAGTCGCCGATTTCCCCCCCCCCCCCCCCCCCCCCCCCCCCCCCCCCCCCTTCCCCCATGTAGCTGAGCCATAAGTTGCGGATAGACTAAGGACGGTTTTACTTGACAGCACAACAATCACACATCTGACAGTGTCGTAGTCGATTCCACGTTGGCTGTTCGAGTTGTGGCCACAACCCTGTGGCCACAAGTAGGGCCGTGCCCAAGAGCTCCTCCAACCAAGAGTGCATTATTATTTATTTCAACATAGGAGGTCTGAGGGGAATGCAGCGTTGTTCTCTCCCTCCCCCATGCCCTTCCACCATTTTCTTCTGGCTAGGGGCCAATGGTCGGAGTCCAGCATATTCAGCAAAAGATCGCATCTTTCTCGCAGATGTAATAAATCACAACATGACGGATACCACCTATAACACGCCTGTTCTCTGTGAACTCGCCGGACATTACTTCCAACAATAAGTGCGATGCACTACCCCCAGAAATCAACAAGACTAGGTAAAAGAAAGATCTGTACATGTACATGTGCATGCATAGATCTGTAATGAAATGAGATAAAAGAAAGAAAGACCACAACTTAAAAATTAAACATTCTTTTCTTTATTACAAACATGTTGACACAACATATTTCATAAAATGTTTTATCACGTTACATAACACTTTATGTACTTTCTGTGCATACTATTTACAATGAACAACAGATAATTTCGTTGACAAAAGTCAGCATTCCTATCTCTTTACTTTATTAGTTGAAAAGTACTACAAAAAATGAAGCTTTGGTTGAAATGACGACACTGAATAACATTTAAAAGAAAATCATCAATAGGAATAAAACTAACTGCAAAACCTCGTAAGATCATTTTCAAGCAGAATTGGAAACAAACAATTAAAATGAAAATTTGAAACACATTGGAAAGCGTCGTCGTCGATTCCAGACGGAATGTGATGGTTACGAACCCCGACGTAGGACTTCATTTTCATCAGTCTGATAGGAACAATCAAATTATGCTGTCTATTGAAAATCACAGGCAAGATAATTCTGATTGAATCAAAACTTCTTGCATAAAATCTCAAGATGTACTCACTCACGCATACGCTCCCTTTCTCTCAAAGGTACAGTCGGACAAAAAATTCTAAGTTGCACTCACACCCACAAAAACAGCGAGACTTTCGTTCACAACATTCTCACAAAGATATGTACAGAATCTTATAGAAATACGATGCTACTCACACGCCAAAATACGACTGCCATGGACTTGCTGTTCATTTCCTAACAGATGGATTTACTTTTTCAAACTTCGGTATGGTGACACACAATTTAATTTTTAAGACTCAATGATTATCACTGAGATTCCTTGACTAATCATAAGCTAACATAGGCATTTTGGTTAAGAATTCCACCGGTAAAGGAAATATGTGCGAAAATTAACAATAAAAAAATTAAACAGTGGAGGTTGGCCGGTATGTTAACAATAGCGTTTATTTTTTAAAAAAACTGAGGGTCGAAAGGGATCACAAAGAATTAACGTTTTATTGAATTGCACGGACGCAAAAAACCGTGACCGCTGCTCTAGGGAACTTGTTGGCTGTCTAATTAGCTAAATCCATTCTCCCGGCAAGCAAACCGTGGTTCCGCACCTTTTCTATACCAATCACTGAAATACAACATAAATAATGATTAAAATGTCGTGATGAACGTCTCAACACGAGGACGGACTGCGATTACAAATAAATTAATCCATGAAAACGAGAAGTAAGTTAACAATGACGACATAATTCATATGGAATGAGGGTGACAATGTGATGGTAATGATGAATGAGGACAACAAACATCAGGTTTGTTTTAACTTCCAGACAAGGGCAGAGCCGGGCAGAGCGAGCAGGGCACGTTCGATTCTACCCCACAATGTGAGGAGGGAGAGAAGGAAAAAAGTCATTCGAAAATGCCGCGCCCGACGAGTAGACAAGAGGTAGAGCCCAAGGCATGACGAGGAGCGGGACGCTCTCCTTCAGAAACTGACTGATGAATATTGTGCAAGTCTCCCCACTCTTTCCTCGAATCCATCGCCGAATATAAATGACATGAAGGTACTACTTGATCATAGACGAAAGCTCCGAACGGGCTCTACATGAATACTACTCTCATCACTTTGAACAGAGCTTCGACGCAAAGCAAAAGAACAGTATTATGACGACGATTGTTGGTTTATAACATTAATACAAATAGAATACATTCCTACGGGATGTAAACTAGAAATAACAGCTTAAAGTCTTAAAAAACAAAGGGATAATTTATATGACGATTCCAGTCAAGGCCAGGGATGTCTGTAAGTTACAACTATCCTCTCCAAAATTCGTTATCTATTTACATAAAATGAGTGAATTGTCCTAAAGGGTGCAATAACATGATGATGTAAACTTATATTTTATGCTAATAGTATTTGGTCCCAGTTTGAGTATATGCTCCCTAAGTGACAAACATGGGTACTATGAAACAATCCCTCAGTATTTACTAAATTATTTCAGACTCCATTCTAGATAGCACTAAATGATGATATATACTTTAGGCTTTTGCCGTGAAAAGGTCTAGGAACGGAGCTGCAAGTCCCAGGAATGAGTGAACCTCACAATAGCACAGCTAGTAAGAAATGCACACAGCGTAAAGAGAGAATTTTGTAAGCACTGAAATGATTGCTTCATTTCACATCCGAGACTTTGGCATTTGACCGTAAAAATATTTACGCCTATGTAACATAAAAATAATTATTATTCTAAAGGAGCAAAATCAATCAAATTGATTAGACTTCTTTAAGAAAAATAGTTACAATTTCCTAATAATAAATACTTGGGGGCGATCAACGCCAATCGAGAAATATCTCAACCGATGGAGGCTTTCCTATGAAAAGTCCACGCCATTGGTCGGATAGACGAGGGGCTGCCATCTGGCGTCCAATCATTGACGAGCATTGGAAGCGGACGGGGCCGGGCGGGGCCGGGCGGGGCGGCCGGGCTGGTAACTGAAGCTCTACTCCGCCTGGCCGGCGAGGCGAGGGCCTCCACGAGGTACACCCTGTGAGGGGCGGGGCCAGGTCACCGCCATGAGGCCAGCACCAGCGCAGAGAGTGTGGCCAGCAGGAGGCCGTGCCATCTGCTGACCTGCGGCCGGCTCGCGGGGGAGAAGTCGTAGCACAGCTCGGAGCCGGGCGGGTAGGCCGTGCAGTGGCTCTGCAACACAACAAGAGGAGGTCACACACACTGCTCGCCGCGCGAGCGGGCCCGGGTTCGAAGCCAGGTCACTGCACTGCGTCCTCACCTGGACTAGCGACGATGCCATGCGGTCCATGAAGCTGTGCGCGAACCTGCCCGTCTCCTCGCCGCACTTGTCCTCGACCACCGCCTGCGAGCAGCGGAGGTAGTCCTGGAAGGAGCTGCAAGCAGAGAGGAGGATCAGAACGCCGCTCTGTGCACGACTTGATAAATTCAAAGCTTGACGCGACGACACTTCTGAAAGTTAATATCCCCGCTAGGCGAAGTTACTTTGAAAGT
The DNA here is from genome assembly GCA_902196195.1 of Aptinothrips rufus. Classification (NCBI taxonomy): domain Eukaryota; kingdom Metazoa; phylum Arthropoda; class Insecta; order Thysanoptera; family Thripidae; genus Aptinothrips; species Aptinothrips rufus. Next base: position 8,931 of record CABIKL010001398.1, read on the forward strand.
TTACTCAAAAGTTGTACAAGTCAACTCCCAATCTGCGAAAATTTACTCAAAAGTAGTGAAAATGTACCGGAGAGGTCCGAAAGCTTACTCTTAAAATTGCGAAGATTTACTCAAAAGTCGTGAAAACAGAATTGAAAAGATCCGGAAGTTTACGTTCAAAGCTGCGAAAGTACCATCAATGCCAATTTTCGATAGTTTGCAAAGTTGCAGCGTCCCTCGCCCGGCCCCGGGCGGGCCCCGGGACTCACCAGCACAGCGTCCTGAGGTCGTCCTCGTGCTCCTGCCGGAGCAGCTCCTCCTCGGTGGCCGTGTGGTTGTGGTGGTGGCGGTAGTGGTGGTGGCTGTTGTGGTGGTGCTGGGAGTGGCGCGCGGTCCGCAGCTTCGTCTTCTGCTCCATCCTCGCCATGCGGTCCTGGTACACGTTCGAGCAGAGCTCGTGGTCGTTGCGCACCTCACTCATGCAGGGCGCGTGCCGTAAGAACTCTGCAGCAACAACAACAACAACAACATGAGCCCCTGTCTTCACCCGTGTGCACAGCCAGAGCGCCAGCAACAACAACTACAGCCGGCCGCGCCGCGCCGCGCCGCCCCGTGAAGCCCCTGCAGCCTGCACGCTAGGCCAGCCCGCCTGACAGCCGTGCGTGCGGGTCGCATACCCAGGACGGCGCTGAGCGGGCGCAGCAGGCGCAGCAGGGCCCGAATGGAGCGGGCCGGGCGGGGACGGAGCGGGGGCGGGCGATGCAGCGCAAGTCTCTGGGAGACTGCATACACAACATGCCCGCCCGGCCCCTGCGCTGCTCCAGCTTATTGAGGGTCATTTTGAAAGCTATACCGAAATGATCACGACATTATACGCATTTCTACAACATCCTCAAAATAAGCCCCAAAAATTCAGAAATTGGTGCTACTTTCCCCCTGTTGCCTGTTCCTCGGAAAAAGCTCCCCACAAACTTATAATTTTTTTTTTTTTTTTATTTTTTTTTTGGCAGCGTTCTATTAAATCTGAAATAATTTGGACTCGTGGAGCTCTGCTCTAAGCATGTGTCTACTCACCCTCGCGGTACTCTCCGTCCTGGCAGAGGTCGTGGATGACCTCGCTGGTGCCGTGGTACAGCTGGTGGAAGTGGGCGCGCTGCTGCTGGTTCATGCACAGCCGGGTGAAGCGGTCAATGCAGAGGACGCCCTCCGTCAGGCTCCTGACAAACACAGTGATTACCCGTCATTAGTACAGTGCCGGACTGGCGGCCGGGCCGGGCAACTCAACCTAGAAACCGAGGGTGAGAAAAATATTTTTGGAAGTGATTTTGACACCCTCTGCAAAATGATCAGGAAGCTTTGAAACGCGTTTTAGAATAGGTCTCAAAACCACCATCCGGACTGGCGACCGGGCAACTCAACCTAGAAACCGAGGGTGAGAAAAATATTTTTGGAAGTGATTTTGACACCCTCTGCAAAATGATCAGGAAGCTTTGAAACGCGTTTTAGAATAGGTCTCAAAACCACCATCCGGACTGGCGACCGGGCAACTCAACCTAGAAACCGAGGGTGAGAAAAATATTTTTGGAAGTGATTTTGACACCCTCTGCAAAATGATCAGGAAGCTTTGAAACGCGTTTTAGAATAGGTCTCAAAACCACAATCTCAAATATTTTTTTTACCCTTGGTTTCTGGGTTGGGTTGCCTAAGATTCTGGGTTTTGGTTTTCCTGTGTGCCCCGGCCCCCTGCTCTGCCCCAAACCTCTCCTGCCCTGCCCTGCGCCAGCCCTTGACGGCTGAGCGCTGTCTCTATCCCTCGCTCCGCTGCCAGCCAAACTTGCGCATTCCTGTCGTGGTAGCTTCCTGCTGGCGGACGGGCTGGCTGGCCAACCTGCACGCCGAAACCACATAAATCGCAGCCAACAATGCTCCAAAATTTGTTCCCTGCTCATAAAGGCGGGTGGTTTGGAGCAACCCGTTCAAATGAAGATTGATTGCGAAGAGAAGTACAAGCCCAAGCAGCCTCTGAGAAAGATGCGGGCCTAACCTTTAGCAATGACGCTACGCTAAACGATAAAAATAGCTCCGTCAGAACCAAACAAAAAACGACAAACCCTTCCCCAAAGAAAGTCTCCTAAGCGCTGGCAAAACAAATTCGCACTAACCACACTCTTGAAATGTACAGAGCGGCAAGGCCTGTCAAGCGGTGGAATCTCGCCGCCGCATCTCTGAAGATACGGACAGGGCCAATATTTAAACAGGCGCAAAGACACAGACGCCCGGAGCAGCAAAGCGTGGCGTCGCGGGGCGGCCTCCGCGGTGGGAGGGGGCGGTAGTGCGGGTGTGTGTGGGAGGGGCGGGGGGGGGGGGGGGGGGGGGGGGGGCAGCTCCAGCTCCAGCTCCCGCCGCCAGGACAGCCGCCCTGGAAGTTGGTCGCGCCGCTAAGGAGCCGAAACAAGGCGCCCCACGAGAAGGATCGCGGCGTCGCGTCGGATACGTCGGAAAGTTTTCTGGAGCACGCTGCAAACCGTTCTGTCGCCTGATTTACAAGGCGGCGGCGGATTGTGTGGCAGGCCACACCCTTTCAATTGGGATGGCTCCGCTCTGAGTTGGCTGCTGAGCTGGCAATCACTCCCCCCCCCCTTTCCACCTCCGCTCGCGTCCGGAGTCGTCGCGAAACCCGGCGTTAGGAATTAGGACGATTTTTCCTGGTCCGCCGTGTCTTCGTCCGGCAGCCAGCAGGGGTCGCTCGCGGAATAAAACGAGGACGGCCATGCCGGAAGCGCATCAGAGCGAGATACACGGGGCGGGGCGGGGCGGGGCGGGAGGAAGCGCGCTGAAAGAGAAGGTCAGAGTCGTCATTAGGGGGAATTCAGACCGGCGGGAGTAACCGAGGCACGTACGCCATGACCCGAGCCTGGGCGGGCCCTTCATGGCGTGGCTCCGGAGCGCACCACTTCGTTTTCAAAATGACTGACGTCACGTCATAGACCAGGCGCTGCTCTGCTCGCACCGGCCGGAAGAGTGAGTAGCCTGCTTGTTGCTGCAGCATACAGCCCTTCACAGTGTCTTCGAGTGTCTCCTGCCAAAGTGCTCGGCCCTTGTCCCCACCATGTCCGCTCCGCCGCGCCGCGCCGCGCCGCGCCGCGCCACGCCACGCCACGCCGGAGCACCGCTCCTGAAGCTGTCCGACCCTTCAAACGCGTGGCGAGTGGACGCCCGTGCCACCCCTGTCCCTGGCAGGAAGCCAGACCCCCCTCCGCCCCGCAGCCCCGCTCGTCCGGAGATCGGGGAGCAGCAGTGAGAATCAATTTATTCCGGCCCGGTTGGCAGCCCTGAGCCCGGAGCGCAGGGGAGAGCGAGGGGGGAAGGCGGCAGCCTGGAGACTCGTGGCCAGAGGGCCATTCCAACGGTTGCTGCCAGGTGCAGTGTGTCCGCAACACGGCCCCATGTCAGCCCGCTGTGCGCCGCTGTGTAATCTGCCTGCAGCCCCTTGAGCCCACTGTAACGCCCCCGGGGTGCCTCTCTAAGCCCGCTTTGTAAAGCCTAAGGGTCTAAACGAAGGACCGCCACGAGTCCACGGCGGGCAGGGCCTCGCGCACGGCGGTGTGGGTGTGGGTGGCGCGGTGGGGGTGGTGGCGTGGGAGGCGGCCCTGGGCCAACATGTTTGCTCTGCTCCACACTGCAGGGGGTGAGGGGAGGGGGCGGGGGGTGGAGGTGCATGTCCACTGGCCCTGCTGGGAGCCCCGGGGGCGGAGGGTTGGACCAGCCAGCGTTGGCACCTATGAGAGGAACCAAACATAAACATCCAACACGGAGACCTGACACCGCCCCCACCCCCGCCCCCGCCTCCGCCCCGCACAGCCGCGGGGGCCGGATGAAATGATATTCAACACTACCAGAGCCAGGTCGCCGCGACTTCTCACTCGATTTCTCATCGGGAAAAATGAATAAAACGATCTCGGGTTCAGACGCTGCGTTTCGTTTCTCGACTCCCTGCTGGTTGGCGGGCCCCTTGCACTTACTGCTGCGGGACGCGGCTTAGCTCGGCACGGCACGGCACGTCTTCAGCGACAGGATACTGGCGGAGAGTGGTCTCGAGTCACTGTCAGCTGGTCGTAAGGCCTGCAGGCCGGGGGCGCGGAGAGAGGGGGGTGGGGGGTTTAAAACTCACTCCCCTTGCAATGCGCCTGCTGGGATGCAGCTGCTGTCCCACGCTGAGAGGAATATCCTCCTACCGACAGGAGCTAGGGTATAAAAGTATGTCAGTAGCCTTGTCGCTGGTGGGTGACTCCTACTATGTACTTTCGTTTGAGCTGTGCAGTGAGTCGTGAGCGTGGCAGTGGGAGCGGCGGGGGCGGCGGGAGCACCGGTGGCGGGTCGGTAGCGCGCGGGGGTGGTCAGGGCGCTTTTACTTTGCCCTCTCCTCCGCTGGTCGCTGGTGTGCACCGCAAGAGGCTGGCCCGGTCTGGTCCAGCGGATGCTGCAGACTGCTATGTGTCTCATCTCATCTGGTATGCGCGCGGCGCGGTGGCCCCTCCGCTGGTGGGGGCTGGTGGCCCAGTGGCCGAGACGGGTGGGCACTGCCCACCCCTTCCTTCGCCTCGCAGTGCCGTCACTGCTTCATTTGCAGGTCTTTCAGTCAATGCAGTGCCGCACAACAAGACCGTAGCTCGCAAAGCATTTTTTGTTCTTTTGTTTTCAAGTCCGCCACTGTACTGGACTGAACTATCCTTTCTTCGCCCACGTCATGCACTACGCCCCGCTCGCCCATCAGCCACAGGATCGACCTCCACCAACGGGTCGGAGTCCCAGCCCAGCCCAGCCCAGCCCAGACCCAGCCCAGCCCTGCCCAGCCCAGCCCAGCCCAGCCCAGCCCAGCCCAGCCCAGCCCAGCCGGGTCGTGACGGCGCTGCCTTTATTTTTCCACTTTTAAGTTCGGCGATGCGCTTCTAGAGGACAATCATGAGACGTCTCTGTCAGAGGCGGGAGGAGGCGGGTAGAATAGAGCGCCTAGAAGGAGAGAGGCGGCACTGTCATGGCGGCTACCGGCCTGGTAGGGTCCTGTATACAGGACCCTAGGATCCAGCTGTGTCCGCTCTACCCCGCACCCTCGCCGCGAGCCCTGTCTCCAGGTGGATCCCAACGGCCTGCCAACGGCTGCCAGGCCCACTGCCGCCATGACAGTTGTCGCCTCTCTCTCCTTCCGGGCTCTCTAGGGTAGAACAGCAAGTCGGAATGCGGGGAATTTTACTGATTGCGATAGGAGCCGCGAGAGCCGGCCCAGCCCCGCTGCTTGAGAAGCTAACTGAGGGTCAAGACGAAAGGCCGCGGGGAGCGGAGGGGAACACGAAGCGATTGAGGGCTTGTACAGGGATCAGCGACGAGTGAGGAATCTCGGGGATTGGCTGCAGTGCACAGACTCGTGAAAAAAAAACTGGCCACCTAGCTGGCCACTCAAAGCCAGTCCCAGCAATAGGCCTGATTAACGCGTGAATGAGCAGATATTATACTGCACATGGCCCGAGACATGGCCAGATGTTAAACAGCAAGGTTATTGGGTAGGCAACCCATCACTTAACCCCCAAACTGAGAGCACCATCCTCACCCCGCAACTTCCATTTGCGACAAAACGCCTGATTTGAGTAGTTAACGTAAATAAAGCTTTGACAATCATATTGTAGATTTGATTTGAGCTCCGAAGAGAGTCAGGGGACGCACTGGCTGGGGTGGCGTCACCAAGCGGGCACTGCTGCAGCCCTGCAGCCCAGCTGTGGTTCCAGGAAGACGCCAGCACACATTGGCGTGCTCTGCCCGGGGGACACTCCGGACACTCATAAGCATGCATGGGGAATGGACCGCCCTCCGAAGGAAGTAGAGCTACGCCAGTCATTGTATCTCAATTGTTTGTGTAATTTTTTTTTCGGCCGGACGAGCTGTGGGAGGGGGGCGGGAAGGCGAGAGGGGGGTTGATGAGTAGAGGCTGCACAAGGGGAGCGGAACCGCAAGAAGGGAGGGACCGCAGAGCAGGGGCTGCCTAAAGACCTGGATCCAGGTCTTTGGGAGTCCGCCATCTTTACTAGTGACTGGGGAGACAACTGCTGCGACTGCCGCACCAGCCCAGTACGACAACTAAAGGCGTGGTATGAGAAATTACGCGCATCGCGTTTCTTTGCCAAGTATCCAGGTCTTTAAACAGAAGCTGCCGTGAGTTGGGCCGCCACCCGCCTAGAGCAACTCAAGACCTTGACCTTGACCTTGACCTTGGGCGCGGTGCGCAGCAGGCGGAGAGCATCCCCCGCCCCCTCGTCTCGTTTCCTCCCCTCCCGCCGCCCCCACCCCCTGGCCTGGCCCCCTCGCTCGGGTTGACTCCTGGAGATGACTTTGTGCTTGGTGCGCCCCTCGCGTGGCCGCCCGACTTGGAAATGAGCTGAGTGGGGGTAGCCACGCCCTGCGGCGCAGTACCCCCCGCCCGCCCCGCCACGCCCCGCCACGCCCCGCCACGCCCAAACAACCCCTGTCCCTCCAGCAGCGATCGCGACAGCCACGCGGGGATGTGTGCCTGCGTCGGGCTAGCCCGGGGTAAAGACCTGGATACTCTGGCAAAGAAACGCGCTGGCTGTCCCGCCTAGTCCGCCATCTTTACTAGTGACTGGGGAG
>CABIKL010001399.1:0-15556 GCA_902196195.1 Aptinothrips rufus
TAAAGGCTGTACCACTTACCAGTCCTGATAATCATTCAAGATAGCTCAAAAACCGAATTTTTAGACAAACTTCTACCTGGGGGTAAGGAAGGCCAAGCATACTTACATGTAGCATACTTTCTGAAAAGTCAAATACATTTCAAAAAAGCGTGTGGATTACTTTCAAATAATGTATTGTAAGAACACCGGACTTGTAGAAAAATATGCAAAAATATGCACTCAAAAAGTATTATTTACTTTGATTCTAATTTGTCTATACTACCAGAAACAAACGCAACTTAAAACACATTCTACACAGTGGTAGGACGACTTGACCCCTACTCTCTCACATTTAAAATACAGGAAAAGGAAAAGTCTGGTAGTACAAAATCCGGTACGACAACGTAAGCCACCTCGTGTTGGGGAGGCAGGAACAAGATATACTCCTTTCTGGTCCCCCCCTGACAGATAATACCTCTTCTTCCTTCTCTTTCACAATTTGTAAGCACTTTTGTGGATAGCAATTTCATTCCACTAAAGAAATCGACTGGTTATGGCACCAAATAGAAAAAAAATGGGCTCAAACTGAAAAGTGACCAACCATGTGAGAAAAAGCAAAAATCAATTACACCTACGAATTTATAGGTAGTGACTTTATTATGCTAATGCCTTCATTTTGAAAGCAGCAGCAAAAAGACATTGATTAAAAAAGTACAGTAGGTACAGAGCTGATCAATAATTCATCATTACATAGTACAAGGATCAATTACACATAACAATGCTGACAATTATATACAAAAAATATTAAAAAAACAATTTATCACAATAATTTGAGTTTTTGCATGCATAAAAAATGTTTAGGTCTACAATAAGGAAAACTAGATCGTCAATAACACTGCATTGCATCAGGTGTGGAAAAAAGCAAAAGAAAATGTTAGAAAAAAGGACTGTAGCTACACATGCTTGGTAACCATGTCCACAGAAAACAAAAATGGAGTGCCAAGTCATATTGTGACTGCAGTTACAACTGCTTGCACTTAAGTCAGGAATTTGCTTACATTATCTTATCTTAGCTATAGTGTAAATCCTATGTACACTTACTTACCAATCATGAAAAAGCAATTTACAATTCACATTTATCAAAATTTTCACAGAAACTAAACAAATTATAAACAGAGATCAATCAACATGAATAAAAATAGAGGATTAGATCAAAGTAACACATAAGACAACTCTTTAACACAACATGTACAAGCAAGACACACACCTTAAATATAAGTGACTGCCTCAAATAGGAAAAGCAAAAGCTTAAACACAGTTTTTGTCAGAAAAACTTTTCATGCCATATGTTTACAGCTACAGTTTTTCAACTCAACCTCACATTCATTGACTGACATCTATCAATAATCGTCAGTTGTTGAACCACTAAAAAGAAATCATAGAAAAAAAATCACCATATTTGTAACTGCATGAAATCCAAAACTTACATCACAAAGTTTATAAAAGTAAAAAAAAAGATGCCATCAGAAATAGGTAGAGCACAAAAAAATAACAATTGAATAACATTAATTTCCTACAACTTTTTAACATAAGACAGGTCAAAGATTACAAAATGTACATGAGAACTGATGATGATCTTCACTTCTATCTGACTTGGAACGTTAACTGACGTAGACTATTCAATTGCTCGTGGACCATCAATAGGCATAGTGTGAAGTACTTCATCAAGCAGCTGGAGGGCCCGGTGAAGATGAACCTGTCACAAAACAGTACATGTAATAAATGAAGATTTGGACTAAGCTTATTAATGTTCATTTAATTTTTCTAGATGCTTTACCTCTATCCAACAAGGCGTTTCTTTGATAGATTGTCTTGGATAGTCTGGTCCCCATCCTTTTACAAAACTCAGACGTAGAATACACAAGCGTCGCAAATCATCAACACCAATACCAGCAGCTGCACTCAAACCTGAGAAGAAAAGAACCAGTACTGCCATAAACAAAGATTCTAGTAGTGATCAAAACATGGTATAAAACTGTGAAACATTTTTAGAAATTTAGAAACATAAAAAAAACTAGAAAATTTCATATAAATTTGAAGGAAAAAATGAAGGATAACACAACATAAAGTTAACATGAAAAAGCGATGAAATCCTACATCGTGAAGATCAAACCAGAAACACAAGGAGTGCTTTCAAATGTGAAAGAGTAACAGATTTTAGTATATGCTACAATTTCCCAATTGTGGACTGTGGACAGGCATGGATTTATACGGCGTTTAAAATACTAGTCTGAAGAACAAAATGTGCAGAAACTTACATTTGCTGATGGCCGGGGCGATGCCTCCCACTGAATGAGGACCTGGAATGTGTCCTGCAACCGCAGCGGCTTGAGCAGCTGCGGCAGCATGTGCAGTGGCAGCTTGTTGTTGCATCTGACGATGACATTGACGGAGATCAAATACCTGCAAAGTTGGAACAAGGTTGGATGGAATAAATTAGAATGCATGTTCTAGTAATCATGACATCAACTTTCTCTTTTCACATCTGAACATCTATGAGCAAGCAACAAGTAGCAAAACAATGACACTAAAATTATTTAAAAAAAAAAAAAAAAGCTTACAATATATTTTTGAATAACAAATCAAATTTTGCATCAGGAAGAGCATGAAGCAAAGGCTAGATAAGTTAATAAATTATTTAAAAATTCACCTTAATGTAGGCTGCGGGATAGATCTTGTGCACAGCATCACCTGGAGCTCGGCCGGCTTCTCTGTCCAGATAAAAACTCTGTACGAAAACTGAATGATCACTCAGACAACGTAGCCACACATCACCTTCACCTCGCAGGTCCAAAACTACACCTTTCCCAATGTGCAGCCTACAAAAATAAAACAAAAGAACAACACAAAAATGTTAATAACTTGTAATGCTTCACAATCATGCAACCATCAGTAAAAATACTAAGAGAGAAATGCATCAAAGCAATAGAAACTTGGAGAATACAATAACTCACCTTGCCTTTTCGCTCTGTTCAGTGCGGTGAACATTGCTAAGCGCTCCCAAACAAAAGCGGTTACCACCAGAGGGATCAACATAACCATCTACTGTCACATTAGGACATGTAGAGGGCACTTTGAATGTCTCTCCAACTTGAGTATCCAGTTCGAAGTATGCAACGGAACACCAGTATTCCGGCGCAGGCTGTGAAGACAACAGACCCATGGCATCTGGTACTGTTTGGTTTCCATGATTCCCTGTCATAAAAATTCAGAAGTACGTGATCAGACTTTGGTCATACACTATCTCATAGTCATGTAAGAACAATTTTCCCTGACACCTTTGGACGATGAGACGATGAGTCATAAACCTTAAACACTTGTTAGATTATTGTAATTGGTTTGCATAACTTACAGAAACCACTGTGGTGGTGCCTGGGATCTGGAGGCTGCATGCTCTGTGTGTAAGCGAGAGTGCTGTTGCCGCGCCAAGATGCCTGAGCTCCGACAAATGCTTGGGATGTCACTTGACTTACTGCTGCAGCTTGTGGCTGTTGAGCCACTTGGTTCTGTGACTGAGGTGCAGGAGGTACTTGCTGAACCGGCTGTGACTGAGCTTGCAATGGCTGACAAGTCTGTATCTGAAAGCACAAAGGTCTCCTTAGCTTGCTGAAAATAAGCTATTAAGAGATGGCTATCACTTAAGCTAACTTGATGCTGTTGCTACTGGCTACTGCAAAATCTGTTTTTAACATAAAAATCTTCCAACCTGTGATTGACTCTGTTGAGGAGGCGACTGGGCCGCCACTGGCAATGGGGTTTGACATGTGTTCTGAGCAGCTTGTGGCGGAGGGGACTGCTGCTGAGAAACAGTCTGCTGGGGTTCACTTGGTGGGTTAGGTGACTGGGCTTGTTGACTTTGAGCAGGAACAGGGTTGTAGCCATTTTGATGCATTCGAGGTGGAGACATCGAAGTTGTAGGGATAGGTGCAGAGCTACTGCCTATAGAACAAGAGCACAAAAATGAAAACAACCACTTCATCTTGAGTTTAGTGTTCACTTGTAACAAAAGGAATACAATGAGGTGAAATGTGTTAAAAATCAGTTAGTGCAATAGTGAGATGCTTGTTGAATCAAAAGCTTACCTATATTAGACCCTAATCCTGTTTGAGTTGGATCTGGCGACAGTGTAGTTTGATGTGACTGTTCTGTTCCTCCGAAATAAGAGGAAGAACCGCTTGGCATGGCTAAACCCGCTTGTGATGGAGAGAGCAAGGAACTGCTCTGCACTGGCGGGGGTCCTGCTGAGGGGCCTGGCGGCGCTGGGCGCAGACTTGGGGTCGAGCCAAGAGTAGGTGAGGACACAACATTGTGGGGCTGATGTGTTTGAAAACCAGCTGAAAAAACATTCGTGTATAATTAAATAGATATCCTCAAAATAATTAGTTAAGAAATATAAAGCATTACCATATTGACTATAAACGCTTGTTGAACTCTTATTAAGAATGTTTACAGATTGCTAATTCATGTGATTGAGTGAAGTTTCAGAGACAGATTAAGCATTAAATGATCACATCACAATGAGTATATTCATGTCTAAGCAAACATAATACATTCTGCACTCCAATCTAAGCGAAACCTTAATAGCTGACTCATAGGAACTTCAAGTTACAACTTCCTCAAGCATGAAGAAGATGAAAATAATTACATTGCACGTAAGAGCGCATGAGAAACTGAAGACTAACAGCCATCACCGCTGAATGGGACAAAAAGGATGAGATTCTGTTGTACAAAATTCGTATGATTCTGAAGTAAAATCAAAAAAGGAATTCTGAGGGAAGTGTATGAACTTTGGTGTGCTGAAGTATTTAAACACAAAAATTGGAGTGGTTTTTTTTCTCTACAAATGATGCCTAAATTTGGTAACAAAGGACAGGAGTCGTTCTTGTGTCCTAAAAGATTAAAACTTTTGGGGTGAAGAAAAGATTATTTTGACATTATGTTATCATGCCTTTGAACAAACTGAACAAACTTACCTTTCATTAATGAAAAGGTTAAGAAGAAAAATAGATGAGATATGTCAATAATAGGGTTTTTTTTATGTCAAGAAAGGGGGAATAAAAGTGAGAATTCACTCACATACTGATTATAAAATTTCAGTCCCAAAATCCATCCCATAACCACTGACAATATTGATGCACATTTCTTGCACATGCATGAATCACACAGTATCGAAAGCAGAATAGAAAGATGATAAGAGGTTGTTCTACTCATAGATATCAATTGCAACCTTGCCACTTCTAACCTGCTTCAACATTGAAACGGGTCAAGCGTCTGTATTCTGTGAATGTACCCATAAAGGAAAGGGAACTTACGATGGGCCATTCTTGAAGGTAGCCAGGAGGGTCGGGGACAAAAATCTGGGTTCTCCATCTTGGGAGGCAAGCGGCCCTGGCCGAAGAGCAGACCAGGCTGGCCACCTTCACCTGCTGAACCAGATCAGGACATGCTGCCAAGCAACTTCTCAAAAAGCACACACAACACTCCATGCCACAGGGACTTTGTTTCTTTCTAGATGTAACCTGTGGCAGCAACTAAAATTTAACATACTAAAATAAAGAGGCAAAAAGAGCACACATGGCAAAAGGCCAGATTCACCTTGAGTTTGATTGCACACTAAGATGTGGTAGCAAATTTAAAATTAATTTGCATTAGTTATTGTTTGTGCTCTAAGTTGTAAATATTCACATCAAATGAAGGAGTGAGTGCACTTGATGAGAGTCTAAAAGTAGGCTTAATAAGTACAATACATGGGGGTAAGATGTTTCATTCCCATTTGGAGAAGATGTTTCATTCCCATTTGGAGAAGCAATCTTTGCAACGAAGTGAACAAAAAACTATTTATATTATTATTTAGAAGCTTGAATATCAGGCTACCATAGACGTAATCTGTCTAGAAGGTATTTCTATAAGACAAACATGAGCAACATTCAAAGAGGCTATTTATTATACTGCCAATTTGTATTTAGTATTTGCAAAGAATTATGGATAAGTAATAATACTACACAAATGCAGGCTATAGGAGGAATAAATAGACCAAAATTACAGATTACAGAAATAAGAAAAACTCTATCTACAAAATGTCTACTCCTAGAGATCAAGCACTAAGCAGGACCTCAATCTTAAAAACAATAGCAAAAATATCATGAAGCTATGAAATGAAATCTCTTTTCTAACTTACTTTAAAGCCTGCATAAAGGATCTAAGTACACTAAGCCAGAGGAATGATATGCCTCAGAGAGTTAGTGGAAACTCAACCAAAGAAACAGTCAAGAGTTCCTCGGGAACTTTAATTACAAAGTACTTGAAAAACCCACATCCGTTATTTCAAAAGCAGGCACATAGCAAAGGGCAAAAGAACATGTACAAAAATATATTCAACTAATGTGCGTTATGATTACTATCAGAGCTAACTCTTACCAGGCTGAGGAGGAGGAAGACCAGACATGGAATACTGCCCTGGATGATGCTGGATGGTTTGCGACATTGCCATGTCTGCATCCATATCCATGCCACCCATGCCCATGACCCCAGCTGAATACTCGTCTTTAACTGAACGGCTTGGCCCAGACTGCAGGGTCAATCCAGACAAATCTGAAAACATGTCTATATTTCAATGACAGGCAAGTGCACGAATGCAGCACTGCCCATGGTTCTAATGGTCAAAATTGCAGCAAGAGAAATAATCAAAAAATAAAGCAGAAAATTTCACACATGATCAATGAATAATAAAAAAATTTAGAGACAAAAATGTCTGACCATTTCCAAACTTCAGGACTAAAAAATTTAATTTACAAAGTGCAGTATGAGAAAATTATAGAAAATATTAAATTCTGCATCACATTTCAAAATAAAAAAAAAATTTGATCAAGTTTTTGAAATTTTTATGACAGTATAGTATGATAAAAAGCTTCTTGCAATGAATCAAGTAATTGAACTAAATTGTCTCTTTCTCACATTAGCTAAGTTCACTCACCAATGCCAGGAGATACGACTCGTTCATAATGGTATGGGTTGACACAAACCGAATCACATTTTAAATCAAACGCAAATTGACAAAATTTAACGTGTTTTAATTCATTTTTGTGAAGATCTGGCCAACGCCATATTCTGGCATATATAACATGTGGGAATCCCTTCCGACCAGCAACCTATTTGCAAGACAAGAATTAGTGAAACAAGTAAAAAAAGCTGAGTGAGTTCAGAAACGCATGGGACATGAAAGTTTCACGCACCTGTAACCGTCCATCTAGTGTCCTTTGAATAGTAACACATTTGCTGGGATGTGAGCCATTGGTTGTAATGGCAGTGATTAGGCTGTCCAATTCATCCCGTTTTTCCTGCAAAATTCGAAATCATGTTAATACATTGATGATAAAAAAGGCAGAGTCAGAAAGGGAGCAAAAAAGTTGAAACTGCTAAAATCATTTCAGAAAATTACCTTAAGCTTTTTGACCAGGGACTCTATTGCTCGTTTCGCAAATCCTTCTGACTCGCCACCCTGTCTATGGCACATCAGACTATGAACTATGCTCAGACAAGCATCTGCCGATGTTGGAGCGCCCGTACTCATGCCTGTCATGTCTCTGACAGGGTATCCAGAGTCAGAAGGACAGCCAGGCATATCTGATCCTGTGGGCGAGAGGAGATCAAATGTCAAAATAATTTATGAAGCACTGATAACAAGAATAAGACAAAAAGAAGAAACTTGAGTAGAATCTTTCAGTCTCATGTAACAGCACATGGGAAGTAATAAGTATTTTACTTCCATGCAGAAAGCGCAGATGGATTTTAAAATGACCTGGTGATCGCAATCAATGAGCAGTATGGGTTTTCAATCAAACAGATACAATGAAATACACATTAAATACTTGAATACTTAAGGGAGGAAATAAGTGCAGAACTCTCCGATCAGAAAACATCACAATGTAAATTTCATCTAACTCTCCTCAAGGAGATATTTAACTGAAATTGAGCACTAGCAAGCAAAGTGTAATGTGGAGTCATAAACTGCACAGTCGTCCGGGACAAAGTTGTACAGCATAAATCTGATACATTTGATGTAAATTGAATGTAAACATCTGATGGACCTAACCTCCAAAGGGTGGTCATGAGCGATATGAAATGTTTAAGCGAAGTGTTGACGGTGAAAGATTAAGTGAAAAAAAAAATAGAATTTCAAAATGATTCGTTTAAAACTATATAAAGAACAAACCTTCTGACGCTGGGACCGGGCTGAAAATGTGCCCTCCGCCAGACAGCCCGACCATTCTGCTTCCGAGATTCGCGCTTCCCTCCACCTTGAAATTATTTGGACCTAGGAAACTCGGAAAAATTCGCAAGTCGCCGTAGGCGACAATAACCTGACTGCAATAGACTGCAAGCAACAATTAAAAGTAGAGAGTTGTCGACTATTAACTCGGCAAAATAATCATTCTTGGGATTTCCGGAGAGTATCCGAGAGAGAGGGCTCTTCTTGTCTTGAACCGATTATGAAGAACTTACTCCGCGTGCGAAAATAGCACAAAATGCTCGTGGAAATGTGGCACTTAAGTTGTTTTTGCTCTGTGCGCGTTGGTGCGCGTAGCCCCCCGATTCATCCTCCCCCGCGCTGCACCCCTAAGCCCCAAATCCAACATGGCGGAATGTTGTTCTCCTAGTGGTTAAAGTACATTGTTATTGTTGTTATTATACCATTATCCTCGGTGCTGATCCACATGACAGTTATTCTGATAACGCAAAAACTGACAAGTGACATCTCTTGGAAAAGTAAATACTTATTCAACCGGTAATATCAACGTTGTCATGTCATCTTTCATTAATATCACCTTATTGGTTAGGTCTGATTGTCTGATGGAAAGAAAGTAGCTTATCAAATATTTTCAGCTTCATATTCGAAGAAGTTCTCAGTTATCATTTTTAATCTGTTCAATAATGTTGTTACCATTGGTTATCATCAAATGATGTATCGAAAATTAGTAGTTTAACCTCGAAACGTCATACTCATTTAAGATTTAAAAACAAAAACACTGAGCATTTTTGCATAAGTAACCTTATGTCTTCAGTTATTTCTAATTGTATGGTTTCATTTGATTTTAGGTCCTTATGTCCACTTCAAAGCTGAAACCATTAAGCAGAGGAAGGTGTTTGCAAGATTTGAAGAGTATGTTCGATACGGAAATTCCTGACAAAGATATTGTGTCGTAAGTATACTGACTATCGATGGTGAAATAAATTGAAAAGTTGCTCTCTCTTCAGTCATTCCTTAGGATTGTATTGAATCTTATTTTGATGTCTTGCTAGCAGAAGCACTGCTTTTGGTTATACACACATCCTCTCTCGCCTCCTCTGTTGTCACTCCTTGGATTATGACACATTCCATCATGGAAAATCCAGTGTCAGGTTGTTTAGGGTCCAGTGTGTTGTGTGCCATTTCCTTTTTCTTGCAAATGGGATTGAAATTGTTTTCATTCTTAAATATCATTCAGCAATCCTGTATTGTAATTACAGGTTGTCTAAAACAACTCCTAAACTGTTTGATGCGGCAGTGGAAGCAAGAAAAAAGGGAAATGAAGAGGATAGTTACATATATTTCATGAGATTTATGAACATTGTTGGTTACATTCAAAAGTCCAATGACTACAAAAAGAAAAAAACCCAAATTGATTCCATCATATCATGGAAATCATTGCCAAAGGCATTGGAATCTGCAGAAAAACTCAGTGCAAGTTTACAGAAGAGGTATGTTTTAGGTAAAAACAAAAAATCAATGTTTTGTTCCGTTTATTGGTAAAAAATGTATAACATTTGTCTCTACGAATATTTCCAGGTATGCTCAACAGTATAAAACGCCAGTGGATGGCACAGAAAAGGCCCAAGCTGAGGAATCATCTGTTATAAAGGATGTTAAACCACCATTATCAGTGAAGGAAGCGGACATCCCTAAAGAAGAACAAAATATATCATTAACTTTTCATTCAGAAATTCCTCCCAGCAGTAATGGTATGTGCAGGGTAAATTGGCAGCTTCAATGCCAACACTGCCCCTGTTGTAAAATGATTTATACATACTGTGTTACAGACCAGAGGTGATTTTCGGTACACTTGACAAGCAGTGTTTCGACAAAAAATCTACTCAATTGAATGTTGACTACTAAATCTTTTTATTTGTTATGCAGTTCAGGACGGCATATCAAGCATGGAACTGTTTAAAATTCTTCAAAGAGATGCCTCCAATGTCCTTATTTTGGATGCTAGACTTCGTAATCAGTTCAGTGATTCACATATAAATTATGACTGTTGCATAAATATACCAGAAGAAGTTCTGCAACCAGGGTAATGTTTGGACCCTTTGTTTGCAATTAAGTTCAGTTTTGTGCTTATTTCATCATGATTTTACTTTAAACAGTTGTAGTGCTGCTCAACTATATAAAAGGCTTCCACTGGAATCCCAAATTAAGTGGCATAAAAGACTTGAAGTAAATTATCTAGTTTTAATGGATTGGTTTTCAAAAAGTTCTAGTCTTCAAGCTGATTCACCTCTGCAATGTCTACAGACTATAATACTACAGGTTGTGTCTTGATGTTGATTTATTAACTGAAAATTGGAAAAAAGCATTCTTAATCACAAGAAATATTTTTTTCCTATGTATAGCTTTCTGTTCTCCTTAAACTTACACATTCCTGTTATTATGTCTAGTGGGATCCAAGTTCTACATATTGTAGCAAGCCTCTAGTACTCAATGGAGGTTTCGATGATTGGCTAAATCATTATCCAATGCTCTGCACAAATGCTAAACCTCAAGTTCCAACTCAAGATTTTGATGAGCTCCTACATATCGGTATGTAGATGATGTGATGATATCTATTTCATTCAGGGTTTGTGCTCTCTTTATTACTATTTTGGATGTTCCAGATGATGTTAATTATCCTACATTGACTGATGAAACTCCCAAGTTTTCTAGAGCAACAAAACCTACCTCAAAAGAAAGTACTCTAATATCAAATGGTTTGACTGACCGGGAAAGTAGGACTCCAAACCAATTGAGTGAAGACAGAAAGATCATTCCAAGCAACAATACCACTTCAACAGTAAACATAGAAATTTCAAATAAACTATCAAACATAAACAAGGTTACACCCAGTGTTGATCGAAGTAGCAAGGTCAGTACAGTATGATCAGTACAGTATGCATATTTTCACCTCTTTTTCTTTATTTTAGGTAACAATTTTCAATCATTTAGACTTAGTTGCATAGTTTAAGTTTTTTCAATTTCATCAAAGCAGATCGCAGCAATGCAGAAATATGAAGAACTCACAGCGAGAAGATCACAAGGAATGCAGGACTCTAGGAAGCTGATCCTCAGTAGAGAGGTTGCTGAAAAAGAGCTTAAACATCTTCAGCAACGCCAAGAAGATCTTGATGATCTATCAGATGATGAAAAGCAGTCTCTTCGTGAAACTGAAATTCAGTTGAATTCAAAAATTAAAGAACTTCAAATTTCTCAACTTGAAAAGGTAGTAGGAAGTGATATTCTAACTTTGTTCCTGTAGGAATCTTTCCAAATTTGATTAGAAAATCCTATTGTTATTTACAGGATGAAGAAAATGAAATTTTAAGGAAGCAGCTGGAAGAATATAAGAAACGTGATCTTGAAAACAAAGCGCAAGATTTTGAGAGACACAATCTTGACATCAGAGGGCCTGAATACCCAAAGGCCGTTGACATTTCTATTCCTTCTTCTGGAGACATGAGGACGTAAGTCGATTTTCAGTTTGAATTCTTTGACATTTACACAGTAATTTATTTGATGGTTGTACATATTTCTAAATCAACAAAGGTTTTTCATCTTTTTGTGTCATCTCTTAGCTCGGATGCTGCAGCTTTTGCAAGAGCAGAACCAAGTGAGTGCAATCCAATAAAAATTTTAGAAGCGTATTTTTTCCAAGCTCCTATGTTTTAATTTTATGCAATATTTTTAGGCACTCCTACTGGAAACAAGAACCTAAATCAGTCTCTTGGTTCAACAGGTTCTGGAATGAAGAGATCCAGGTCCTCTCCTAATATTGCTCAGGTTAATCATTTTAATTCTGTCTGTAATAAAGAACAATTGTGTTTGTACTTACAATCTCAGACTCTTATTATTTGAAACTATTTCAAGTATCATATCAACTCTGAACTTATATTTCAGTTGACACTTGAACCTGATGGAGATCAAAGGCCTTTGCAACCTCTTGTGGATCGCAATTCAAAACCAGTTGTACAGAAACCTCAAAACATTGAATATATCAACAGGCAGAGAAATTTTCATGAAGTTTATGGCACAGTTGTAAGTGTTTATGATATAAATTTTTCAAAAGGGTGATTGAAGTCAAAGAAGAATTTACTCCTTTTTTTTTTCTTCTTTATTTTAGAAACCAGGGTTAACAGGCCTGAAGAATCTCGGTAACTCTTGTTACATGAATTCCATACTGCAGTGTATTAGTAATATCAACATTCTCTGCTCTTTCTTCTGTAATGGCAAATATAAAAGCTTTGTTAACCGAAGCAGAGCCAATCCTACTCATGGTGAAGTTGTTGAGGAAGTAGCCCATGTGGTTCGCAATCTCTGGATGGGTCAGTACCGTTCCATTGCTTGCCGTGATCTGAAGGTGAGTAGCAAAGCGACAAAATAGTTGTATGAATATTTAGTATTTTTAGAGAAAACTTGCATTCAACTGTGAATGTGTTGTGTTTTCAGGCTGTTGTGGGGAAACACATGGATCAATTTAAAGGTTGTGGGCAACAAGATGCCCATGAATTTCTAACATTCTTGATGGACTGGCTGCATAATGACCTGATGGTGCTGAAAGACAAATTTACATCTCAGGTATGATTAACTAGTACTCCAACTTTGCTGTGAGTGTTGTTCTTTTCATGAGCTGTTAACTCCCGACTTTATAAACTTATTTTTGTTTTCAGGTACCCATTCAGACCACAAAGAAAAATAATGAGATCAATGCTCAAGATGGAGCAATGAATGCATGGAAAGATTTTAAGATGAGCCACGATTCATTCATGTTAACTGTGTTCTTTGTGCAACAAGTTTCAACTGTCCAGTGCAGTCATTGTTCTGAAAAATCTATGAATTTTGAAGAACCTACTTCTAATCTGACTCTTCTGTTACCCAGTGCTGCAAGGTGTTCCCTGCATGTAAGCTAAGATCGGTCCTGCTTCTTCTTGCTCTCTACGTTGTATGTTTTAAGACATAAAGCAACATAAATATTGTTAATTTTTTTATTTTTTTTTTGTTTTCTTTTAAGGATTGCCTCAAATTATACACAAGCAAAGAAAGAATATCTGGATACAAGTGTGAGTCTTGCAACGGGCCACATGATGCTGTAAAATCTATTGATCTATGCCGGTTGCCTCCAATTTTGATCATTCATTTAAAAAGGTGCTGTAGATAAAGGAACTGTTCATAGATGAATGCTTTGGATTAATTGTTCAACTCACCATAGTAACTTTATTCCTTTTATTTCATATAGATTCTACTCAGATGGTTTCTACCAAAAACGCCAAACTTTTGTAAACTTTCCTTTGTCCATGTTAGACATGAAAGATTATACCCTAGATCCAAAACAGCGCAATACAGTCTACAATCTATGCGGGGTTTCCAATCATTATGGCACTCTTGAAGGAGGTCACTACACTGCATATTGCAAGAATGGAACACAGTAAGTTTATTTCACTTGCTATTCCACCGAATTAAACCAGCTCTTTTAGAGAAATAAAAAATTCAGAAATCAATGAGGAAATTATCATATCAAAAAAGACGGTAATGAAAATTAATAATGTCTCTACATTATTGCCCCAAAATCAGTATTTTTCTTAAACAGATTTTAAAATACAGTCCATCATGATTCTTTTATGCCTTGTATTATATTCACATGAAGTCTTAACTTACTTTTATTCTTTCAGATGGTACAAATTTGATGACCAAGATGTCTCAGAGATTTCACCCTCGGACGTGATATCGGCTAATGCCTATATTTTATTTTACGCTGCTGTGAATTAGCTATATTATAGGAGAAGACATGAGAAAGAGAATGTTGAATTTGGAGATATTCTGGACTGAGATGTGTAACAATTACCTTATTTTCATGTAGGTATGTTTTGATAAATGAGCTGAAAGTGACTGAAAATACTTCCAACTTGAAACTTTGACATACCATTGATTGTATCTCAAAAAATTTAAAACATCAACTTACATTGTCTGCTACTTTTACTCGTTTGAAATGTTGATTTTTGCCCCTTTTTGAATTTCATACACATGTGCATTGTTTCCTTTTCTTTGATTTTACAAGGATTAGGAGGTACAAATCAGATTGCAAAACATTGTCATTTTTCAAAAATTTGTGAAAGCTGGAAAGTAATATTTATTTGAAGGCATGAATTTATCTAAATTTTTTTTGAGTAGAAGTCGGAATTGTCTCTGATGTGACATGGGCTCTTTGAAAAACACATCATGAAAATGTTTGAAAGCTTTTACTCTTACGTTGTAGACTTTTGAATCTTATTTTACTTTACTCAACAAGTACCAGTTTTCATCTTTGAATGAATCATTCCATTTGTCAAAGAGGGTTTAATTTGTGGAGCTAAATATCTTATCTTGAGATTGATTTAGCAGAATTTCATACTTTTGATGGTGCTTCTTAATTGAGCTGGTCTAATAATATGGATATTTTTTATTACACAGTTTTGTACCAATTTTTCATGTGAAGTAAGATTTTGTGTTTTTTTGAAAGTATATGAACGAAAATCCGATTATATTTGAAGATTGCTCACGGCGTTCTATTGAGTTGATAGATGTCGAATAAGTGCACCTTTGAACAATCAAATTAATGCATATTTTCAACATTTGCAGAATTAAGAATGTTAATTTGTCACATCTTCTTTTTGAAATGACATCTTTTCATGTTCAAGTGTGCGCCCACTGTCATCCCTGTCTGTGCTATTTTATGAAAGTATTTTGGAAAAAAAAGTCGATTTCGGGAGGTGTACTTAGGAATGTCTAGGTTTACCAGTATGATAAAATGGAAGAGCTTTAGAGGAACTTTATCATACAAAAAATTATGGCCCTACCGTGCATTGTGATATCTTACCTGCTTGTATTTTCATGCTATAGTAATATATTTGTTTTATCTAAGTACTGTCCAGAATTATTTCTTATTTGTTCATCACTTATATACACATTATCCCTCATCTGATCGTATTTCAGCCAGCACCGTTAACTTTGAGCGAAGAAGCTTTAAGTTTCGACATCCGCTATCTTTCAAACCCGCGCGCTCTATTCGTTCTCCTTATTTCCAACTCGAAATTTTTGATGTTGTTCAAAATAATTTCGATTAAAAAATTTTACGCCGTGCATTTAGAATGAAACATTGGAGCGAAGGCTCTTTTCTTTATTATTATTATTATTATTATTATTATTATTATTATTATTATTATTATTATTATTATTATTATTATTATTATTATT
>CABIKL010001400.1:0-15547 GCA_902196195.1 Aptinothrips rufus
CTGTGAAAAGTCACGTAGAAAGTCCTTACTGTAATCTCTGTTGCAATTTCTGTTTTCAATTCTTTACCGTCTATTTAAACTGCAGATGAATATCACCTTGGTGATTTTGCTGCAACCAGATAGCAATGTAAAAGCCTAACTTATTATTATTATTTTTTTTTCTTCAAATTTGTTCCATTAATTTCAAGCAAAACATCAATTTCTTAACATTAAAATTATCTTTTGTTGTAGAAGTGAATTCGGTCACTCAAGAAGTTACTGTGTCAAACAATTTAGTCATACAATAGTGAAAAAATGACATGAGAAGTTTGTAGTGACCACCAGTGGACCATCGACACTTTTGTAAAGATAACGGTCCAATGGAATAAATCAATAATTTTATGACACAGGCATTTTAAAATTGTTACCTCCAATCTTGTGACTCATGTTGAATCACCCTAAGGGCTTGTCTCAAAAAAGAAAAATTAACCCAAAACTTAAACGTAGATTTTGGGAAATTGAGAAAGCGTAAAATTTTGGCTTATATTTTGTTCGTATTGGGTCAGAGGAGTCTTTTTGGGTTTACGTAACATAACTTGAGTTGAGAAAAATGGAACGAGCCATAAAATGTAAGGAAATATTGTTTCTTATATTCATCGTAAACTTTTGACTATAAAACCTATTTTCAACCACATTTCAGAGAAAAATTAAAAGAGGGAAAAAGTAGTTTATTCCAAAGCAGGTATACATCAAGTTCACTTAATGAGAACTGAATCCAAGACCATGATTTTGTGGGTCCTGATGATTCGGCGTGGAATTCCTCTGCCACTCTCTGCCACTTTAGTTTGTAATACGCATATATAAAGACTAGTCAGCCACTTCTCGGCGGGAATCACACTGTCTGAAGCACGAAACAACAGACTTGCTATTACATTTATTTCTAACGTCTAAAACCCCTTTTCCGAATTGTCCGAAGCTTTCAAACTTTGGAATAGCTGTCCTGAAAACTTCAGAAAACGCACATAACTCATTAATAAGCCTGTCGTCAGAACTGCGTGGATAATAAGAGCGGCGGCACACTTGCGTCTTTACTAAAGCGTGCCTGCGTGTTGCGTTGTTTCTTTCTAAGGCCGTGCAGATGCGTTGATACAAAGCAGTCGCCAAACACACGTTGTTAATAAAACTAGTGGCACAGTTATTGCCTTACGGCTTGTGCCAAGCGAAGTACGCACTCCTTCCAAGATTGCGATATCGACATCAACACCAGTTAGAATGTAAGGAATTCTCTTCTGCTTCTGATATGTATGTATCATATTTCTATATCTGAACTCAAATAAAAAGCTGTCATTCTCTGTAAGTTGAGCAAACATTGGTTTGAAGCTGGGATATGATGTTAAAATGTTCTTTTCCATTTAGAAACAGACATGTCTTTTCAGGTGTATGATGCACAACTTAAATGGCGCTGTGATAAGATATGCAGTTTGTACAAGGCTGAGGTCGACCACGATAGGACGAGTGGGAACGAGGCTTACGTACAAAGTGCTGAGGGGAGAGCACTTCCCAGAAATATATTCGATCCAGTGGCGAAGACGAAGGGCCATGCAGTAAGCGGCTCCTCGGATGATGTGGTATCTTTCCGGAGGGACTTCATGACCACAAGTCCAGTCCCGACATCTTGCAAGGAAGTACTTCATTCTGCCATGACCAGTGAAAACAACGAAGCTGGCATGTCCTCCACGCTTATGAGGAGGTTTGCACTCATCTGCCACCCTCCCCTCCAAAATAAAAAAAGACAAAAACCGGTCCGCAAGCTCATGGGAGTGAAAAAAAATTGCTGCGGCTAGTCTGGAGATGTCGCAGCAATTTTCTGTCCATTTGGCGCAGTTGTCTTCATCTACATCGAAGCAAAAAGCGGCAATCAAATTGAGAGAGAAGAGACAGGTCACCTATGACCGCCAACTAACGCGGACAAAAGAGAAGGATGACTGGATGCAGGATCGTCCGTGCTCTAGACAACAAGATCGAATGAGAAGACGTAACGAATATATAGCAGAACTCAAGGAAAGGAATCGATTGGAGAAAGAGAGGAATAAACTCATGCACAAGGTCCTCGACAAATTATCCACGTCTGAGTGAAATACAACCCCTTTTATGCTTAGTCCGTTAATTATGTGAACTGTGCATTAAAAATTTAACACTTATTTTGAAGATGTTATGAGTGATGCTCATGATGCTCCTTTTGAAATGTTGTGTATGTCATTAAAACTCTCAAGACTGAAGGTACTGGCTGAATATTGCTTTCCTTTTTGAAAGACGTTTAAGTTATTTTTGCTGTCATAAATGCTTTATGATTGTTGTCTCTGTTCCTAATGTAAATTATGTTTTATGATTCTTATTTTATGACGGTTGTCTCACTTCCCAATTTGAAGTATCTTTTATGATAATATGTTTGATTAGTTCTCTCACTGCCTAATTTGAAGTATTATGTATGATAATTGTTTTAGTTTCTAATTGGCGCCGCGGCGTCAAGGCATGGTTCAAGCACAAAAACCATAGCACACCGAAGAAGGGGGCAGCAGCAGCAGTAAGTTACAATGTCTGGAATATATTTTAGTACATTTAAAAAAAAAAGAATTCCTGTGTTTGCATCTAATAATGTTACGTCGTGGCTGATCAAATTGCCCCACAACATCACTATCATAATAACTTCTGTTGATCACTATCAGTGGGAAAATAAGAAATTATCCTCTTGATAAGCACATCATCTTTAATAAGCTAACTGATTGTAAATGAGCGGGTGACAGTGTGCAGGCCATTAAAATTAAGGACATTCTTAAAATTGAGTTACACAATATATCAGAGTGTATGCGGCCTTTCATATCCTCCTCTCTCATCGCGTTCTATATACAATATATAAGAAACGGCAGAAAGGTGACACATAAATGATAGTTAAAAGTAATGAGCACATTTTTTGGAGTCAGTCTTTTTCAACTATATTTGGGAAGTCAGCAATATATGTGGCTGATCCAACCGCCATGAGAATGGATTTTGCTTCAACAGTGTTTGCACTGGCAAAACGGAGATCGCCATAAACTATCAGCTCACAAAGTTTTATGTGGTTGGCCTTAGAACCAATGGGATGACACGTTATGTAACCGCTTTTTACATTAATACTTCGCAAACACAGATGAACTTCTCCGTCCAATCTTAAAATAATGCGCTGAATAGCAGCATAGCTACCATCTCTCAGCCGAACAACGGAATCGTCAGATTTTTCGCCGTTTCTGGAGTAGAGTCTGGCACTATACACAATTTTATTCTTTATCATCCTTTCATAACAAACACCACTAGGCTCCATACCAAAGGTACAGAATGCTCTCCTTTCCTCATCAGTTAGTTCCATAAATTTCTGATTGCCGATTAAAGTTACAACACCAACTCCTACAGCATTTGAGTTGCGTCTGTAAACGAGAAGATCGGAACAATACCTTAAAGCAACACGATTGACGTCATACACTTTCAGCAAATGAGGCAGGCGCCGGCTAATTTCGTACTTGGAGACAATTTCTGATGCTGCTCCTGTAGTTCCTCGTACTAGTTTTATTAATGTATTGTTTGAGGTCTCGAAAGACAACACAGAAAAACAATACGCAGGGCCATATAACAAAACTGATGTACCAAGGTGGAGCAGTAAATGCACATTAAAAAGCATGTCTTCTTGAGCATACAAATTTTGAAATTGACAGACATATTCTCCAAGTTCCCAAATTGCTGCAGTAAGTTCTTCCCTATTTATGGAATCTTTCAAGAAAGTATATATTGCTGACACCAAAATACAATGATGTTTATAATAAGCGGCGGGCAGAAATCCTTTCAGGCAAGGAAGACTGTAATAAATTAGCCATGACCTCCACTCGTAAGCATGCCAGTCTAGTCTTTGTGTCAGAGAGCGCGGACGCCTGGAGATTGATGTGGGAGGAGTCAGAGCCAAAAGCCGCTTATCAATTGCACCTATTTCATTACGCAGGTTGTAAGCTTTGTTGTGATTACATGAGTCAAACCACAGAGAAGCAAGTTGTTTACAAGTTCCAAGCAGAACACAATCAACATAATCAATTGCAAAACCGAAACAAACATCAAAAAAAGGAAGGATGCACATAGGACTCATTCCCTTTAACCCCCTGTATCCTGTAAAGTTCGCTTGACCGAAACGCTTTTCTGCCTCTCTCATTTCTCCTCTCATCTCCTCATCATTCCGATCACTGACCCTGTTCCTGACAAGTCTATTTGTAGACCGATCAAATTGATCAACTGTGTATGAGAAGCTCAAATCACCAAGTAAAAGAAGGTCTTTATTCATTGGCCATTTGCATATATTATTGTCATCGAAAGTGACACCAGGATGGTCACAATATGGACACGATTGGCTTCCCGTGAAGTTCTTTGTAGATTGCAGCTTATATTTAGCACCAGAATTCAAAACACAATTAAGAGTTATGACCTTGCTGTTGATTACCTGGCCATTTGGTGCTTTCCAATAAATACCTGTATCATATAATTCCTCACATTCCCTCAAAAAGTATTTCAAGTACATTGCCATGTTTGGCTCTTTACTTCCGAACCATAAACCTGCTATCATTGAGTTACTTTCATCAAACCGACACTCAGGTTTCAGCTCATTAAGCCTGAAAAATATTGCCCACATTGAAGTGCAGCCACTTTCAAAAACATTTGCACCTTCAGTACTAAAAGTTAAACTTAAATTGTATCTGTGTGACAAAAATTTTCCTTCTGCACACAGCCTTTTATAAACTTCACCATCAAACACATCCTTTATATCATCTGATCTGTTGCGAGTCCACCTGTAGTCCAATTGTTCCATCACGTCTTCCATAGTTTGAAGCAAATCCGTAATCTGACTTTTTACTGGTAAGGTAACGAAAAAGTCCTTGCCATCTAATCCAGGAACGCGGCACTGTTTACCACAAACAGGACATGGAACCTGCTTCAGTTCTTTCATGTCTTTGGTCATTTCTCCAATGTAAGCAACACAGTCCTTACAGTACATATGAAACTTCATTTTCATATCAGATGAGAATATTTTCTTGAACAGGTAGGTGCTTGTGGGTAAAGCGTTTCCGCCAACCACAATATTAAGCAGGGTACATAATTCTGTAACTGCCACATCACTCAAACCATGCCGCATTGCATAATTCAAGATGGTAAGAAGTGCTTCAAATTTAGTAGTACGAATGTTGGGCAGTAAATTCTCCTGCAGATCTTCGTTTCTCAGAAAGTCATTTGGTCCCACTTTAGTAGCTGGCCAGGTCTCTTGTTCCTCCACAGACTCAACCTGACACCAAGAGCAAGTGCCATTAATGAAAGTAAACAAAATAAACACTGACCAGAAGAACAATATCAAGTAAAAGAACTTACTTAATCCCCGCCAAGAAACGCATCTCGTTTAAGAAAGACTAAGGAATCAAAGTTATTCTAACCTGGTGGCGTAGGCCTCCTGCATCAGCTTGTAAGCTGTGATGGTCATTATTATCAACATCAGGTCCGTTGACTGTACACTCATTTTCTGGAAAAGCGTTAACATCGTTTGTTTGATATCTTTTGCGGTAAGCAGTTGATCTCGATGAAATACGTGCATTCCGTGATTGCAGATACAACTTAGAACCTCGGTGGCGTAATTGGGCGCGATCGGCAAGGTTGCGGCGTTCCATGACCCACGAACTGCAACAGAAACAAGAGTTAATAAAGTACTTCACGTGCATGTATACTAAGAAGAAATGAAATGCCACTATTACTAGTGTAAGGAAAAAGCGTCATCTCACGCCACAGTGACAACCTTCTCAGAGACATGTTACGCACAAGACATAAGTGCTCTTCAGTAAAACTGAAACGGGAGACACCGAATTAAGAAATTTGATTAATTTGTCTAATTTAAATGCGAATCAGCCAACTGATGGTTATGGTACACATTTTAATTCGGTATTTTCGAATAACAAGGTTTAGAACGCTGAGTTGGGCTACGTTTAAAGGCAGTGCCTTAGTAAGTGACAAGTACGCACTAAGCGTGCCTGTTAGTCACCATGTGAGCGCGCGAGGACCTTCGCTAGTTAGTTCACGGCTAAGGGTGAACTGAGCTAGGAAGTGTCCCGAGGTTCATGTAAACGGTGCACATCCTGACCAACAGTTACCAAGCAGAAGACGACTATTTCGCGCGCTAATTCGGACGCCCCATCATTCATTGCTGATCGTGGAGTCGGTCGGTACTGGAGTTAAGTTAGAGATATAACCAATTGTAAAGTTATTACGATGAATGCCGAAAATGCTAGTGTCGGTGTCGGCAGCATTATTAACATACAAGGAGTGGTATATGAATTTGGCATAAACAATGAGGTGAACCCTACGCTGAGCGAACGTAAATAATCGTTATTACCTAGCCAGTTTCTCTGCATTTTTAACTGCATTACCTTGTTTCTTTACAACTTAACTGTTCCTTTTTTTTCGTTTACATGTTTTTCAATACCACTCGATACAGTTCTCTTGAATCTTGAATCTTCATCAATGGTACACTAGCTCTGACAATTTTCTTCTTCACAATTAAAGGCAAATTTTGTTGTCTAAAATTGTGTTTTTGATTTTATCTCAGGAGTCTTCTAAACGCAACATAACAGATGAGGACTTTGCTAACATCAATAAGCGCTGTGCAATAGGTGTGAAAGGAGATTCACGGTTTAAGAGGGATGCAGCTGAGTGTTTATGGGACCGCCAGACATTAGCGTGCAGGAGTGTGACTTGCAATGCATGTGTCAGCAAGACAAATGCAAACGCCTTCCCAGAATGCACTCCTTACAAAAAGAAAATAATTGCAGGTGAATTTCGAAAAATTGCCTACTAAAAAGTCTTATATTGATCAGTTCCATCCCAAATTAACAAGTGATATCAAAAATACGTTTTGGTCTTTGAATTTTTTGTCTACTTCCCCATCTCTAGGACTCATCAGACGCTACAGGAAAATAATCTGCCACTTGTATGAGCTGAGATAAAAGGAGTGTGCTGCATTCCGTCGAAAGTAGCGTAAACAGTTGGTTTTTAACAGTAGTTTCTTTATAGTTCTTTTAATTAGTCTGGCTTATATTGCATTGAACTAAGCAATGAAAAGTGATAAAAAGCCAATATATTGAAGTGCCACCCATATTTACCAACATTTGATACTATGAAATCTTGTTAGCTTCGTGAGACAACTTTCGCTTTTCTTCAAAGCCTAACTATGTGAACATGATTGTTTTGTTTTTGGATTTTAAAAAGTGTCTCATTGGTTACATTTACACACCAGTGAAAGCTTGTGAACTTGTTTTGATATTCAAGGGCGGTCTAAGACTCTTTAAATGTTAACAAGAGTTAATCTGCTCGTCATAAGCCTCAGCCACTTCTCCCAAACAGGCGTTCACAAATGTGTCCTTGCTCATTTCGCAAATGTTGTGTAAAATACAACCAGCAGCTACCACAGTTGGCACAAATGTGTGGTCAACGTCCATGTGCTTCAGCAATATTATCCACCTACCTTTCAGTCGACCAAATGCATGTTTCATAACATTCCTTGCTATTATCATGAGTACATTGAATGAAGACCTACCGCTCTCAATCCTTTAGGTATTAGGTGGTCCCTGTCTTGGTAAATCTTACTTTCCCTTAGCGCATCTGCATCATGACAGGCCCTACGCATTTTAAAGAAAAAAAATTCTGAACATGCACTGGTAATCGACAACAACTTGCAAGACAATAAGATGAGTATGATTTGCGGTTGGAAAAGTCTGCATGCCCTTCCTCAGGAGGATTGATGGGAATGTGGTATCCATCAATATCACCAAGAATTTGAGGAATGCGACATTTTTCCTCAGAACGTCTTGATATTTCCAATGCTTCAGCACCAGTAGACACCTTGATAACTTCATCTGCCACGAGCTATGCAAGCAGTTGGATTTCGTGGAAAACTTCAATGAAAATATAGATGTTTCTCAGGTACATTAGCCCTTTTACTGTGGTAATATTCCTTCTTGAGGTAAGTCAAACGTTTAAGGATACTTCATTTTTTATTACCAGGTCTCAGTCAGTCTATCACCATGAGGCCAATTTCTGCCCAAGACATACCCATCATTCAAAACCTCCAGCAACAGCAACCTTGAATCTTCATCAATGGTACACTAGCTCTGACAATTTTCTGTTTTATCATCACATTTAAAAGCAACATTTTTTTTCTAAACTTGTGTTTTTGATTTTATTCCAGGAGTCTTCTAAACGCAACATAACAGATGAGGACTTTGCTGACATCATCGAAATTCTGTAGTCACATTCCAATATTCATGTGATTTGTCCCTCGTCCACATTATTCGCACTCTGGCTCGTGGCAAAATTAGTAGCATCCTCCGAATGAACCTTCTGATTCTTCTCCTGAGCTGACTTTCGATCCCATTCCACATGAACCCTACAAAAAGATTCCCAACTGGTGAATTTATTTCAATTATGGAGCCTAACCCTACACAAGCAAAGACAGCTTACCTGGCAAAGTACGAGGTAAGACAAGACTATGAACCCCAGCGACCTGCCGCGATCCATGTCACCTCCTGGGACGTCTTCTAAATAGAATGACAGCTCTTACAGAACCAAAAAGACCAACACTTTTACCTAAACGTTCCATATTTTCTAGTATGACAGCTGTAGGCAGACCATTCCGGCGCCGGAAGCCTAAACTAAACTCCGCCTTTCCACAGCCTTATATCAACAAATGTAACACCTTAGTGTTAGTGGCGCACTCTATGTGCAACACGATTGAAGACCCGGGGGGAAGGGTTTAGAGGGGGAACGCCACGCAGGTACAGCTGGGCCGAGCTTGTAGGGCCGCTATTGTCAATTAATTGTGCATGACATAGCCTTTTAATCTGTTTTAGACGAAACACAGACTTTGTTACTAATACATTTATATTTTATTCCAGGAACCTTCACCTTGGTCTCAGAGGAGAAAAAGAAACGGTAACAAAAATTAAACTGCAAGAAATGAGAAGTGATGCTGTGCGCTGACTGGTGAACAGAAAAAAAAGTCCTCCACAAGGCGCAAACAGGTCTGCCTGAATTCCCTAGTTAATGGGGGGATGCTGATGCCAAAGTTGCTGTAGAGGACGATATTTTAAATTGAATTGACTTCTCCTGCCTACAGAAATTGCGATCGCAGAATTAGTTATGATGATGTCTTTTACTTCGACATTTAATGAAGACGTACTTTTTGGTGACGCAACACATGACATTTAATGAAGACGTACTTTTTGGTGAAGCAGTACATGAATTCACGTATGCTTTGGTAAAGGGACATAAGTCCACCCCTCTGCAGTATCTTGTTGTCACGGAATCTCGGGTGAGACGTACAATTTACGAGAAATGAATGATGTTTTAGAAGCAGCACATCGGAATGTAAGGAGAGACAATTATTTCATTAGGATTTGAATGACTGGGAGAAGACTAAGCTATCGAAAAGCAAGAGAATGCTCGTTTATTTTGCAAATCCTCTCTGATTTGACAAACAGCTCTTTTCACTTTTGAGGAATGCTTGCTAAAGCATGGTTTTTCTTCAAGTTAGATGTAAATGCACTTATAATGACATCCTCTCTGGTAGAAGATGACAGATTCCTGAGATATCATGACCACAAAAAATTGTCAAATTGTGAATTTCTGCAACTTTCTTACATAATACTACCTAAGCACAAGTTCCACACCTACAAGCGACATATTTTTGAGTCGTGTCCTGGGCACTAGTTAGTGTTCGTGTCATTAGGTCAGTACATGCTTAACACGTATCCAATTAGTATTTAAGAGACATAGTAAGAACAAAAACATCTCTTCAACGTGTGTCCACAACACTAGTTATGCCAACACGTTTCCATGACATGTTCAAGTCGTGTTTTCCTTCTGAACGAGCAGAGAGAGACATTGGCTGATAGGTTGGAACATTTTATTTTGTTCAAGCCAGTGGTGGTGAGAAGGTATTCGAGAAGACCCAGTGCGTAGTTCTCGATAAAGGTTTCTCTGAAATTGGAGCTCTGCGAACAGTAATGCCAAATGCACAAGTGCACCTGTGCAGTGTACATATGGACAGGGAGTTCAAAGATGCAGTGAAAGGCATAGGTAATAAAGACAGAATTTTGTCATGTCCACATGGCATGCTGAACTGCAGCACAGAAAACGATTTCAAATGTCATGAAGAGGAATTTAGAAAGGAAGCACCGAAAACTGTCATTGATTACTTTGATGACAAATGGAAAAAAATGCAAAGAAACGTGAGCTCACAGGACTGTTGTCGTGACTGTACGTGTACATACAACTAACATAACGGCATCCCATAATCAAAAGATTAAGCTGGTATTCACAAATCTTATCATTGCATTGTGATTCATTTGTTTACTGTTATAAGGTTGGTCCTGTTTTTTCCACTCATTGCCTGTATTTTATTTTTTAGATTTTGGGTCCTCTGCATGAGGCAGTGGCTGGACTTATAGATATAATGATGGGTAATCAGAAGGACCACAAGCGCTACCGTTATCATGTGGCTTTGGTCAGAAAGCACAAAGTCAATTTTTGCAGTGATCCACTAGTACAGGAAATTTGTAATGACCATACAAAACTTCATGCTAAAATTGTGTGTGAGCAGCTTGTTTTCCAGGAAACCGTGTTCCTGCCCAGACATGTATGTGACTACAAAGGAAGTCTTGTTCATGTGAACTGTATGTAACCATGAGACTGCCTTGCCGACACATGATGAGGCTTATAGAACAGCAGCGTCAGAGGCTGTAGCTAAGGCAGCTGGTAAAAAAAGCCAGGGACGAAACTGGTGAGTGTAATCGCAATCTCTTTTTTCTCTAATAGTTTTTATTGTTTTTCAGGTGGACCTTGGCAGTGGTGTTCTATGCAACCGCTATTCAGCCGAGACACTGGCCACAACATCAGACGTGAAAGCCAGGTGCCGGGCCTTACTGATAGGCCACTATGGGGAAGACAAAGCAAAGGTGATGAGGTTTATTGTACAGAGTCAAAACAAAGGCGTTTTCTTCCCATTCTCTCTCCAGTTTAAGGATGCGGTCCAAGGTAGGCAGCAACCACATGTAACCGACCATACAGCTTACCGTAAAATAAGAGAATTAATGCAAATGCTTTTTTATCCAGATCATTACAAACGCATCTTGGAGAGGACTGGGGCCTCCGACCCGGAGGGGCAGAAGAGCACAATATTACCCGTCCTCTCCAAAAGCGCCAGAGACTTGGCTGGCAGAAGAAATACGGGAAGGTTTTCTGGCCGAGGAAGATCTCATGCTTCCAAAGCTGGTGCTGCCACCAGAAAGGCAGCGAAGTCACATAAAGTTTTGTAAGTGAAATCATTCGCATGGTGACAAGCAATATGGGAAAGCATATAACATATCACTTGTGTGTTTTTTAACAGTTTTGAACAATCTGCTGATCAGTGTTTAAAAGAAAAGATAATTTGTCATCTGCTTTTGCTTCAGTTTCACGTTCTAGAGCTTTCAAAGTCCATACCTGTTAAAATGTTGCAAATGAATGTCTGTAATTATGTTGCAGAGCGGGTTTTCTTTCACTTTGATGCTCATAAAGAAGAGAATGTAGCAGTTAACCTTTCTATTTTTTCTACTTTTTTTTGTTTGTTTTGCAGACAAGAGTTTCATGTGAATGAAAATGGAGAGCTCGTTCCCATCAACAGAGGAAAAGATAAGTAAGTTGTATATACCCTTCAATGAAGGGTCTGCGTTATAATCGTACCAGTTTAATTGATTAATTACCAGACTAAAAACAATTATATATTTCTGTACTTCTATTTCAGTACAACAGAGGAGAACGAGGAGTCTGACAGGGATATGGAAAATTCTGCCGAGGAAGATGAAGTGGATAGTGTGGAGAGCAGTGAGAATATTGCCAAGAATATGTAGTTTTTAATAAATTATTTCTAGTATTTTTCTAAGTTTTTATACCTAACTGTACACCAAATGTACCTAACCAGCCCAAAATTTAGCTGCCTAACTGCACACTAAGTTACGCACCCCGTACACTACATTCACCAGCAAATCTGTACACTACTGTACTTACTGAGCACAGAAGTGTACACTGCATTACCCACACTGTACACAAAAGTGGGCCATATTACACTAAATGTACCCAAAGCGTACAACAGTTGACAATAGTGTGGCAAACCGTACACTAACTTGTACTAAGAGTGTACACAGCATGTACATGAATCGTACCACCCTGTACAGTAATCAGTGTACCATTCTTGTACACTAAGCGTAAGCGTACCAACCATTTTCGCCATGGTAATGAAATGGTGTTGCGATAGTTTCTTGTATCTGAACCGATTCCAGGTCAAATGGTCTGTCAAAGTAGCCGAAAACTCAATACGGCTACACGAGAATAGGTGTGATATTAGTGTGATGAGTTCAACAAAAATAGTTCAAAAAATACTCTAACAAAGTGGTCTGATGACAATTTCATCTATCTCCACTAATTCGGGGTCTAATGGGCCGTCAGTAGAATTTTCGATGTTTTGTCTGCTTTTTGACCAGGAATTAGAGGAGATAGGTGAAATTTTCATCAGACCACTTTGTTAGGGTATTTTTTGAACTATTTTATTAAATAAATTACCCTGGTTCTGGAATGAAAGAGAATCTGCAAAATCAAGAGTGCGCCGCAATGTGCACTCTGGCAGGTCTTACTTTCATTACCACAGTTGGGCTGTGAAGCGGAAGAAGGGTTTAATTGACTTATCCCCCATATTGACTTTATCATAAAAACTATCACTGAACCAACCTACATTCTATTCTGAAATAATTAGGTTCAGTAAAATTATAGATTTAACGCTAGAAGCAATTGAAAAAAGAGACAACTTGCCCTTAACTCATGTCTGGAAAATGAGATAAGGATGAGCTCAAAAGTAAAAAATTGAAGAGATATAACTTCCTATATCTCAAAATTCCTCAGTGAGTTACCCCCTTTGTCCACTGACTGTCCAGGCCAATATCTAAGAACCAGATTGCTAAAATTGTTGACGTGATGAATTCATTTCATAGTTACATTAAAATTTTATTCAACGTCTCATATTTGCATTTTAAATTTTGTTTTTGAAAAGGTTGGTTATGCTGAATAACTACCTAAAAAATTAAGTCTTTAGAGAAGGTAGTAACAGAGTTATAGCACATTTTATGTTAAAAGTAACAAACGACGGAAAGCATAGCTTATTTTCAAAGTATCAATTTATTTCCATTTAAAGGCTGGTTTTATTTAATATTTATTGTTGCCATATTATAGAACAATAAAAGCTGGACTTTGAAACAAGTTTTCAGTTTTGCGTCTAAACTACTTAACAAAGTTAGGTTAAAACCATAAAATTTGTCGCAAAGTTAAAAAGTCAAATGAATGTCAACGATTATCTCATGAACTGTGTGTTCTACGCGAGTTTATTTTTACTTTATAAGACTGTTTTCCTAGACTTTATAAGCTAGGATTACCCAGTTCTTCTGTTTATGAAAGAAGTCAGGCTGATGGAAATCAACATTTATCTAACTGTGATAAGTGTTAGACACTAAGAGTACTAAAACTGACTCAGTCGCAGTCAGTGTGGACCAAATTTGGATAAGATGATGCCATTAATGACAAAATTTTGTACTATGACATGATTACTCAAACAACATTAAGGTTTCTGACAATTTCATATTTGTTTGTCACTCAACTTTTTATGACATTTGCAGATTGAACTTTTACAGTCACAAAATTTTGTGGATTGTGAACTCAAATACAAGGAATCCAAATTTAAAGCTAGTTTCACAACCCAGCACGACCGTCAACTTTATCACTATCCACTGTCTATCAATTGACTGTGCTAGAATTATTGTAACAGAGAGTATTTTCTTTTGATATAGTATCCACGAGGATCTATTTTTATCTGTCCAAAAAAGATAGGTCTTACTCAGACAGGTATTGCTAAGAGGATGTGTCACTGCTAATCCAAGTTTGCTCATACTAACACTAATGTGGTGAAAACTACCTCTCATTCAAAAGTAACGGATTGATTGGTCTTTATTTTGTTGTGTAATAAATTTCTGTGACTTAAGCTTCAAACGCGAGGTAGAACTATTTAAGCTATTCAATTTGGTCAAAGATGATGGAAAGAAAGATATATTTTGACTCAATATTTAAGTGGATCATGTTTGCAGGAGTCATGGTCGCTTTAAGAATAAAAATAGGTAGATAACGTTGTGTCAGAGTTTGACAATTTCTGTTTAGGAAGTTTTCTAACTTTGAAAAAAGGAAATACTATCCATTACAAGGTCGTGAGGAATTCCAATCTGCTGGGAGAAAGAACTACAAAAATATATGCTGGTTTGGAACACATTTTCAGTCTACTTTAAAAGAAATACAAATATTCTATTAAATTCTATTCATGCACAAGAAGAATGTGCATTCCAAATTATGAAATGATTCAAGATTTTAGAAAAATAAATAGAACACTGAGAGATTCCCCATCAACGGGTATAAAAGGATTCCTTTGTTGGTAAATTCTGGCATTCAGTTTGTGATAACTACTCAGGTTAGTTTTGAATCAAACAAAAAAGAGAGAAAGAAAACATCTCTCAACCACTCAGGCCAGTTCTGAATCAAACAAATAGAAAAAGTACAATGGCTTTTGACTTACCTATACTTATTCTCGGTGCTGTTGAAAATTACTCCCTTGTGCTCGACTGTTGTCTCCCGGTATCTACTCTAGTAGCTGGTAACGTCTTCCTTAGCCTGAAACAAAACGGAAAGATACCCAAGTATTTTAACAATGATCACGTAAAGCACATTTACATCTCAGAAACACTTATCAATCCTCAAAGTGTTTGTTGAATTATTCAGAGGGTACAAAACTCAACTAACTCCTAAAAAGAGTACATTCCAGCAAGGGAAAAAGTTCTCAAATCTACAAAACCTAAAAAGACTAACATTTATCGGTATATTATTTAGAGAGTGCACTTGTTGTTTTAGCGGTAAAACAGCTTCGTTTCCATTTCTTGAACAGCATGTGAATAACATCTAAAACCTACCGCAAGTCTATCAACGTTCTTTCTATAAACAAAAAACACAGTAGTAAAAGCTGCCCACTAGACAGCCATTTGTGTAATTACGCGCAAACAAGCACACATGTGGTCGGGGCCTGTGCGAGGTTATCCTTATGAGAAATCGTGCAATGGAATGAGCAAGTGATAGGACAGAGAGATTTTCGTACTAGCTTTGGGCACTGAGAACACTTACTGGAAACTGCGATACTCGTTTTCCAAGACAGGGCACAGTAGCAGAATAAGATTTTCAATGATTTTAAGGACTTCGAACGTCCCACAGTCTCACCCGGCAGAGCGACGAGGACGATCCACGAGCGACGCTCTTCCCCTCAGGGTTGCCAGATGCTAGTTCCACGGGGTCGCACCCAGGGCGCGCTCGCGTCGCGAAAAGTCGCGCCCGGCGCGAA